>CAIGRB010070553.1:24773-43389 GCA_903798255.1 Fraxinus quadrangulata | reverse complement strand
GGAAAAATGAGTGATTTGTTTGTAGATTAACATATCAACTAATAAGTATATATAACATAATTCAATAATTACTTAAACATAAGAAAATTATAATAATATAAACATTATAATTCAACAATAAGAAGAAAGTTAGAATGCAAGCCTTAAGAAGTCACGTCAAAAATGTTGTCGTAAAGTCGTGTTGCCCCCTCCCCCTTCGTGCGGGTTCTTTCGACACTACACAACTTCAAGATAAAATCCATATGACTCACAATCGATTTTCCTTCTATGGACACGACCAAAAGGAGATAAAAGAACGAGCTTTTATTGAATTTTAAAAAGAGGTTACATCTAATATAATGATATTCTAATTTTATCTGAAATTGAAAACAAACCTTAAAATTAAAATGTGTTAATTTTGAGATTTAAAACCTTTAATTTTACATTACAACACTACATAGAGTCAAGATCGAACACAATAGGACACAGGGCAAAGGCACACTTGGGCAAGGGCGGTTAGCTACCCACCCAAAAATTTCTTTCTTTTGTATATATATATATACAAAAAATCATCTTTGGCTAGCGAAAGAGAAGCTAAAGCTGGCTTTTAGCATTTTCAAGTATGGAACTTGTTCATTTTTTGCCGTTGCTAAGGATGATTTTTATGTGTACATATATATAAAGATTTGGTCTTTGGTACTTCTATAATTGGGTTCTATTTAATATATTTGCATGGTTAGTCATGATCTTGTCATCTGGAATACTGTTTCTTGTATCTTGTTCTAGAATCGAAAATTAGTTATTGATAAAAATCATCTGGCAGTTGGCATGTCTAAAACTTCGATGTTAAATCTTGAAACTACAGTTGAAAAGACTGGTATATTTTCAATTCAGTGAAATTCATACTTTAGATATTGGAATATGAGACTTTTGTCCAAATCAAGCAATCAATCCAAAGGCTAAAAATTGTTTCTTTGAAGACCTTTTCTTCTGTCTTCTACTCTTTCCAAATGACCAATAATTTATAGTGAACATTTTACACCCACTTGATGCCAATAAATAAATTTGGCACTCCTTCAATAATCGAACGGTGTGGTGACTAGAGTTGAAAAATTGATTTTTGATATGACATTTTATTTTTCTTCTCAGAACAAATGGTCAAGCTTCGTTGTATTCAGACCATGTCTTTGAAGTAAAGATTTGGTTACCCTTTTTGAGAAGTGAACACTATTTTTGGACATCTAGAGGACGAATTGAAATATACAATAATAAATGGAGTATGCATGTGTAAACACATTTATTTATGGAAGCCGACTATCTTGATAAATTCAGCTGCATTATCTACAGGAAAGAATTGGATATCAATGGTTAAATGACAATTTAGTTATAAATATTGAAAATAACGTATTTAAAGAAATTGATAATGATATAATTATACGAAAATATGAAAACACAAGGAGAACAATTATAATAATGCAATGTTATTATTTTGTATTATTCTATATTTATTCTGGCTCCGCCGCCAAGCAAAATGACTCCGTTGTAATGTCATAGGGGATAAAAAAAAATATAGCAGAATGGCATAAAAAGTAAATTATTGAAATTGGAGAGACGATGCCCTTTCTGTCCTCCAATTGGATGAATAGTGGAATTGAATAAGCATCTTATAGTGTATAGAATGAGGGGTAAGTCTTTTTACACATGCATAATATATTGTTTAATGAAAACTGTAATTAGGAATGAGATGTTCTAATAATGAAAAGTTAATTACAAGAATATGATGAAAAGAAGTTGAGATATACTTGGGCCAACGTGCATAAGTTGAGTCCTTCATTGCATCAAAATTCGTGCAGTAAACAAAAATTGTATTGATGTAATTATCCTTTTTTTAACTATGAGATTATATTTTATTATCTTACCCCTGGTAATTAGGTCATGTGCGATATACGTGGTCACTAAATGGCTCAAGTGACAAAGATTGTGATAGGCTAGGTTCACTAAGTTCGCCGAAGTTGGGATTAGTCTTGTTAGTTTTGTAGCTCGAGGGCAAATTAGTAAGAATTGCCAAAAGTTGGGAACTAAATGTACAATTTTCTTCTACAAAAAAAAAAAAAACTGTGTTCAACAAGATAAGTTGCTTACAAATAAATTTGCCTTACTTTTATATACAACCAAATATGCGGTATGTTTTGAAAGTCTATTGTCACTCCTTGCTTTAGAGGCTCGAAGAGAAGTCACCACATGGCGAGCCACGTAGGCAGAGAGTCAAACAAAGACCCACGAGATCAAAATATGAAAAGATCAATTTAAACTAAAGTCCTCACTCTACAGTCGAAGTGCTTGTTGAAGCAGACCTCAAAACCAAAGTTATTGGACTACCTGAAGAAGCAGAAAAAGGAATTAAAGCTTTCCACTCAGAGAACCACCTCAAAAGATATCTCTGAGGCTCTCAATCGATCTGAGGCTATGAATTTAAAGATCTCTCTGAATTGATTGATGTGAAGTATGTAATAAAGTTTGTCAGAGTGTCAGTGTATAAGCCTATGAATAGAGCGGCAAACCTTTTTGTCAAACATTAATTGTAAAGAGGAGATAGTTATGTGAGGCTTCAGTCTAGGAGATGTTGCCACGTGGCTCTGATCCAACGATCACCACGTCGGTCAAAACAGCATAATTAACCTCACTTTGTATAGAAAGAAGGGATTTGGGCGGTATAAGGAGAAAAATAAAATAACTCGAAAGACTTGGATTCTCATGAAAAAGACGGATAGAGAAAGGTTTACATACATCGTTCTTAATTTATTTTGAGAACACAAAAAACAGCAGAGACATCTAGATTCCATTACAAAAATTTCCTATTTCCATATCTATCCTTCCACATACTCCATGACAAAAGAGAGACTTATTGAGAGAAATTGGTCGAGCATTCATTGATAGCGCGATTGTCGTCGTTACTAAAATCGCCGGAGCCTGAACGTTTTCGTCTTTTTCAAGAAAAGTGCCTCCGGCATTCGTTTTGGTCAAGCTATCGCTCTCGTTCCGATAGAAATACGTCGGATTCGTACTTGATATGGTAAGAGTGTGCCCCAGATCTGTTGAACTCATTTTTTTGGGTCACCAGATTGACGCCGTCTGTGGAAAATTGTACGGTTAACCACGAGAACGTATGGAGAAAAAGCTAAATGAAGGCCGAAAGTTTGACTAAAGGAATTCTAACCCTTGGAAAAGGAAGTATCCTTGAAAAATGACTGCTAGAAACTTAAGACCCTTGAATAAAGGAAAATTTTTATACTAAGGTATTTTGAGAAATGAGTTCAACCGACGAAAATGCCCTAAGAAGGATGGGGGAATACCCTCAAGAAGGGAAACCCTCGCAGGCTGCCTCAACTACTCGCCCACCACTTCCAGCACGCAGGTAAGGAGGATCAAGAGGAGGAAGAAGTCCAGAGTCAAATGGCTAGACGTCAATACGTTGGAAGAGAGGCTCCTTAAGAGAGAGAAGTAGAGATAGATATATCGGCTGATTATGCCTCAGAAAGGCCTTATGAAACTCCATTCAACTTCCCTCCAAATTACGAACTTGAAAATCGACCTCAGAGGTCTGGAAGCGTTTTTGACATGATAGGTCCAAGGGCACCTAGAAATAGGCAGGACCATTCACCCCAAGCACCATGGAAATAGGAAAGCTTATCCTCCACCTCCAATGCCTAGAGATATGAAATAAGAGCCTAATTGACAGGAGGATCAATCGATGTACCATGTAGAACCTGTCCGACCCCCTAGAAATATGCCAGAAAGGAGAAATTAGGCTAGGATTGAAGCAGAAACTTCTCAACCTCCGCCCCAAATCTACCAAGGAGAGGATAAGGATTCGGATGGGACCCAAAGGTCCTGCGACCTCGATGATGATGATGACCATTTTCCATTCTCAGGGGCTATAAGGAGTGCCCCCATGCCGAATCACTTCACACTCCCTAAAATCCCAGAGTATAATGGAAGAGGTGATTTCGCAACCAACTGTAAAACTCACATGAATTTGAAAGGGGTCATCCCAGCAATGAAGTGTATGGCTTTCCACTTAACATTAAGTGGAGGGGCTGAAGTATGGTACACAAGGTTGCCAGAAATGAGTATCCGAAGTTGGCCAGACATGAAGAAGACGTTCCTAAAATGCTTTGCAATCAGTAAAGAAGAAGAGAGACCTATCCAACAACTCCAAGACATGGGGCAGCAACGAGGCGAGGCACTGAAAAGTTTCATGTCCCGCTTCACGGATGAGATGAGCTACTGCGTGAGGTCACAGATAAAGAAGCACTAACTGCCTTAAGAGGAGAACTGGACATGAACTCCCTCTTTTGGAGAGACGTTCAGAACAAAGATCCCATTACCTATGACGCCTTATTGGAGATGATAAGGTGCGAAATCCTCAATGAAGAATTGAAGAATCATAGACATAGGGTGAGCCAGGGCCTCCCACCTCCTCAAATGCAAAGAGAAAAAGGTCGAACTTCTCATCTAATGGACCATGATGCCCCCACTGAACCATGGACATGAACTTGCTGCAGGAATACTCAATGCAGTACCGACCTTAGCCTATGAGAAAGTAAATCCTGATGTCGAAATGTACCAACGTCAACCTTACCTAAGGTACCCGTAGAGGAGGCAAAGTAAAGGTCGAGGTGTTGAACCTAGAAATAGGGACAAAGTACATAACTACTGCTTCTATCATCAATCGCATGGACATCGCACGGAAAACTACTGGGACGTCACAAGAAACTCCCAGAACTAAAACTAGGCAAGGGGGAGGCGTCCCCAAAAGAATGCCCCATATGGGCCGAACCAGCGGTCTAGAAACAATGAACAACACCAGCCTAACAGGTACGACCCTACAAAAGATGGGAAAAATGACATTGAAAGGGCCGGGAAAGGTCAAAGGCAAAGGCAAAGCCCCTTACCTAACAGCGAACAGGATCCTATCAAGGAAATCGATACAATCATCGAAGGCCCACATGTAGGTAGGGAGTCCAGGAATTCTCAAAGGAATTATGCCAGGGAGGCAAGTGACCCAGCTATGACGAGCTATATAGTGAATCAATCTCCAGTGGGAAGAACTCCTCCAATTGCTTTTACAAAGGAGAATATAGTGGGAGTGAATTATCTACACTGCGATGCCCTAGTGGTAAGGGTTGTCATTGCACACAATGGCCTAAAAAGGATGTTGATGGATAATTGAAGCTCGATTAACATCATATTTGGAACCACTTTTGATAAAAATGAGGATTGATCATGAACTGACCCCCAATGAATTTCCCATTATATGGGTTTACAAGAGATAGCATCATCCCAATAGGCAAAATCACCTTAGCAATAGAGGTGGGAGCAGAACATTTGATTGTTCACCATTTAATGGAATTCCTTGTAGTTGACAACCGATCTGCTTATCATGGGGTACTTGGAAGACCCGCCTTGAAAAAATTATGGGTAGTAACCTCAATTCATCACTTGTGCATGAAATTCCCAATAGTGAATGGCGTTACCACCCTCCGAGGTGACCAACGGGGAGATAGAGAATGCTACTCCAACTCCTTAAGGAAAGCAAAACCAAGGACCACCAACGTCATCTTGGCTGATGTCGACATGGACAACTTCCCTGAACAAGGGATTGTCCCTGTACAAGGGGAAGATGTCGTCATGGTCAAGGGCCCTGAAGAAGGAGGAATTTTCGGTACCATACAAACCCTTGAGGAAGGGATATCTGCTAAAGAAGTAGCTTACTTGGAGGAACTGGACCCTCACATTATTGACTGTGAGCCTCAAACAACCCCAGTGGAAGAGCTAGAAACCTTCCTAACTGACCCCACAAATCCATCAAAAAGCCTGCACATGGGAGGTAATTTGCTGCCTGAAATGAAGGAGGAATTGAAAAACTTCTTGCTCAAGAACCTTGATGTTTTCGCCTGGAAACATAGTGACATGGTAGGCATTAATCCTAAGGACAATTATCACCACTTAAACATTGATCTGAAGGCTACAGCTCACAAGCAAAAAAGAAGAGCCCTCAACCTAGAAAGGTACGGAGCCCTTAAAGATGAAGTTAAGAAATTGATCGACAATGGCTTCATAAGAAAGTCTGTATACCCGAAGTGGGTCTCTAACGCAGTGTTGGTAAAGAAGGACAAAAGGAAGTAGAGTGTATGCATAGATTTCTCAAATTAGAACCAAACGTGTCCCAAGGACAGCTTCCAACTTCCCAGGATAGATCAACTAGTGGACTCAACCACTGGACATGAACTTCTTAGCTTCATGGACGCCTGCTTAGGATACAACCAAATTTTCATGTTTTCACCAGATGAGGAGCATACTTCATTCGTTATAGACAAAGGACTCTATTGTTACAAAGTCATGCCTTTTGGATTGAAAAATATCGAGGTAACATACCAGAGGTTGGTTAACAAAATGTTTGCCGACCTCATTGGCAATACCATGGAGGTCTATGTGGATGATATGCTAGTAAAAAGTTTGAAGGCAAAGGACCACATCAACTACCTCAGCGAGACGTTCCAAATTCTACGAAGGTACCGAATGAAACTCAGTACATTGAAGTGTACATTTGGGGTATCATCAGACAAATTCCTTGGTTACATTGTTAACCAAAGAGGCATCGAAGCGAACCCTGAAAAGGTGAAAGCGATGATTGAAATGAGGTCTTCCCATAGTCAAAAGAGGTGCAAAGCTTTACTGGGCAAGTCGCGGCCCTAAATCGCTTTATCTCTAAGGAAATAGACAAATGCATACCCTTTTTCAAAATTCTCAAAGGAGGAAACAAGTTTCAATGGGCAGAGGAATGCGAGGTGGTCTTGCAAGAGCTAAAGAAACACTTAGGTTGAAGAAGACGAGGCGTAATTTTTTTTCCCTTTCTTATTGATCATTTGTTTGGACCTTTTTAAAAAATAATAATAAGGCCCAATGAGTGGGCCCAATCCATGGGTTTTGCTTGCAATTGGAAATGTGCAACCCATTAACCATAAAACGAAATCCAATTCCAAACTATTGAGAATCGGCAGAGGAGGGAAATGAGGGGCAAATCCATCGCGGAGAAGTGCGGACCTGCTGGTGCTGCGCCTATTTGTGACGCCACTGTCAATTGACGAGACCGATGGACAGTGGTGATTTAGGAGTTGTGCCAACTGCCAAAGCAAGCTCAAGTTCAACAGTTGGTAAATGTAATAACTGGACAGTGGAGACAGCTTCGTGACCTTCGTTTGTCTGATTTGTGAATTGTGATTTGAAAATTTAGATTTTTAGGAAATTAGGGATAAGTGAAAAAAATTAATGGAGAAAATATTGGGCTCAATTAAACCATGCATATACTTTTCACATTTTAGTGCATTTACATATGTATCGAATTATATTTTTGGCTATTACGATCGTTGATTGTCAACGGTTACCCGTTGATCGTCAACGATCTCCGACTTAGCTGAACTACAATATTGAATTTGTCCTCGGTTCTCTTTACGATTGCTGAAAATCTTTACAGACTATTCACAATATATATTATTCCTTGAATTTCACAAAGAATCGTCAGTTTATGTGGATGAAATTAGCCTATAAAGATCAATTAATCAAGATCGCATCTATATATGGATGACATTAAACTTTATCTTGTAGTACTGTTATTCTTCCCCACAATATAGTACATTTATTATTCAGTTTGACTGCTCTGTAGTGTGCAAGAAAAAGACTATGATGTATAGTATCCTTAAGTTGAACATACTAAGCACGGCCTTTTTAAAAATATATTTTTTTAAAATTTATTTTCAATCACATTCTTCCGTAAAATAATGTTATATGTAAATTTTAAAAAAATTTCTTATTTTTTAATTATACATTTTTCAAAAAATCACTATTTCAAAACACTTTTTCTTCCAAAATCTCATTTTAATGAATCCCAAACAAGATCTAAATATTCTATAATTAAACGTGCAAGAACAAGATGCATGATCTCTATAACTTGTGAAGAAAAAAGGTCGATGGCTCTTTAGCTTCGAAATATTCTGTTGGTATCCATGACTGAGTCAGAGAGGGGCCAGGGCCCATTGAACTTCGGGAAAAAGAAATAATTTTTATTGTCAATTTTTTACTTCTTAATCCATTTATTTTTTACTTTTAGTTTATATTTTTACTGTCGTAGGACCGACTGTTATTGTGTTTTATGTTTATTTTTACTTGGTTTTCTTAATTTAAGTGGGTCCCAAAATAGTTAAGCTAACAAATTTTAACAAAAACTGTTTGCAAAAATTTGAATATATCGCAATAAATAAAAATGCTAAGAACATAGAGATTTTTTTGTCACTAGGGCCTAGATGTTCAGCTAATATGTCGAATCACCACGTTGGGCGTCTACAAAGTAGATTATGCTATAAATTCACTAGAATCAACCAATAATATATACAAATGCATGAAAAAATCAGAGATTTCTTCAATGTGTTTTTCTCTCGCCTCTCTATATTACAACAAATTATACCCCTTACAATCTCTCAATATGTACACTAAATACAACCAAGAATCCTTCACACGAAAGTACAAAGATTGAATCACGAAAAAGAAAAAGTACAGAAAGCAAAGATCAAACCCTATAAAATACATCACTCTTGAAAGTCAATCCCGAATGAACACGCCTTTTGGAGTTTAAAGATCACCAAAGAATCATTCAAATCCAATAGTTAAGAAGTGGCCACGTATAGGTCTAGATTTCAATCATTAAAGATAGGCAAAGTTGCATTATTAAGGCACGATTTAGTACAACCCAGAATCCCAGTTCCAGTAGCCCAACATAAAACATAATGGCCTAATACCAATAATTGATAGAGATATCTATAATTCTTGCTTATTTGTGCATCAAACTCTGTGAGTTCTAAAGATGTTAAAGAAGTTTGGTATTATTAATTGTAAACCTACTTCTATATCGCCTGTTAATTATTTTATTTTATTTAAAGAGCAATCACCTACCAATGAAGAAGAAACAACTTATATGAGTGACATTCTTTATTCAAATGTAATTGGTTCTATGATGTATTTGATGGTGTGCGCTAGGTTAGATTTTATCTAATCCAGATCCCACTCATTGGGAAGCTTTGAAATGGTTGCTTAGGTATCTGAAGGGTACCTATAATGTGGGGTTAGCTTATAAAGTTGTTTCTAATGGTTTAAAATTTAAGGATTTACTGATGTTGATTATAGTGGAGATAGAGATAGCAAGAAATCTACTTCCTCTTATGTAATTTAATTTGGGGGATTCACGCGTTAGATGGAAATCTCAACTTCAACACATTTTTGCTCTTTCCATTACTGAATCTGAACACATAATTGTCACCGAAGCCTTTAAAGAAGTTTTGTGGTTTAAAGGTTTACTTAGTGAACTCAATGCATTAAATGATAATGTGATTATATATTCTAATTTTTAATTTTCCTTTAATTTATGTAAAAGCCATATTTTTCATAAACGCACTAAACATATAGATATTAGGCTACACTTTATTAAAAACATTGTATCTCAAGATGTGATTAAACTTGTAAAAGTACGTTGAGGCTATAAGCCGCAAATATGGGCACATAATTGTTAACTTTGGTAAAGTTAAGAAGCTATCTTACACTTCTATACATCGGTACAAGTATGTAAAGTTCTAATCTGTTTGGAACTTAGTTTGACAACTACTAAGCATGTGTGTTTTGGTCTTTGCAAGATTGTTCGGAATCAAGGTAGAGGTTTATCGGGGAAATTTCGTCACAAACAAACCTTAGGGGCTATGATGTTAAATGGGTGGATACTACACTTCATAGGCTTTATTAAAGCTGAGGAGGAAAGATTGAACTAAATAGTTCGTCTCTACAAATAGGTAGCCCAATTGCAAAGATTGATTAAAGACTGTTAAATAAATCACTTGCAGGTTAAATAGGCTCGACCCAGTTGCTTGGTGATTTGAGACGGTGTTAACCTAGTTGTCTACTATTTAAGCGGTTGCCCCCTTTCTTTAGCCAAACCGTGCCTTTCTCTGCTTCATTTGGGTGATCTGTTTCTTCCTCCACTCGAGAGGCTTCTCTTCCCTCCTTTGTGGTTGGGCTGTCTTGGACTTAGTTTTTAGTCCAATTTGAATTGTTGCCTTTGTGGAGATGGCTATCAACTGAGCCTCTAATCACACCACCAAAAGGGAGCTTGATTGGAGTTTTATAATTTCTAATTGGTTGCTTTAATTTTTCCCCGTTTCGCTCTCAATTGATTCGTTTGAACTTGTAATTTCTTTGTGATTTGCGAGGTAAAACATCACACTGGCTCTCTTAAAAGATGATTAATTTTGCATTAGGCTGCATGGTAGCCCTAAACTACCCCGAAGGCCGACCTTAACATATTTGAGGCCCTAGGCGCCAAATTATTAAAAATCTCTTAAATATGATTTTCTGGAAGCATATTAATCTCTTTGATATCATTCATGTTTTATTCAAATTGATTTTTTTATATTTTTGAAAAATTAAATGAGCTATTTTAAAATAAATAACTTATTTTTAACTTTCAAAAAAATTATAAGCTTACTAAAAAACTATGGGAGAATTATTATTATTATTTTTTTTTTACAAAAAAACACTCATTAAGAATGTAAGTGTCAAAGTGTTTTAAGTTTCTTATTTAGTTCATCATATTATTTAGTCATATCTTTTAAATGGAATAAATGACTCACCTCAAAAAAAAAAAAAAATGAATTTTTTTGTTGAATTTTTGGGCTTTTAATTTTTTCAGACCCCTCAGGAATTGAAGCCCAAGGAAATTGGGCCAGGGCCGGCCCTGACTACCCCATTTCCTTTACTTCTTCAGTTTATCTGATCACCTCCATTTCCATTTGCTGGTAATTGGTTTTACATTTTCAGGGTTTTGGCTTTACATTGAGAAAAATTAAGCACACAGTTACAAGAAAAAGTACTTTTCATTCTCCATCACATTCTACCGAAGAACCATAAGACAAAATTATTGAAAATCACAACCAGAAAACAGCAAAATGAAAGGGAAAACTGTGTAGAAATCTCAATCTCTCTCTGATTTCTTCTTCTTTTCTGAGGATTCAAGAAGCTCTTCCAAAACTATATCTTCCAAACATTCCAACTCAATCTTCTCTTGTCCTTCTGCCGTTGGATGAGAATACGATGAAGACGAGGATGAAAATTTAGTAAATGTTGGATTATAAGGAGGAATAGTGAGTTGAGAGTAGTACTCATTTGGGAAATTCAATATTGCAAGATGACCCTTAAATCTAAAGGCAGCACGGTCATAAGCTCGGGCTGCGGCCTCAGGGTTATCAAATGTTCCGAGCCATAAGCGCGCTCCCTGCTTCGAGGGATCACGTATTTCAGCTGCAAACTTCCCCCAAGGCCGCCTCCGGACACCCCGGTACCGGACATCCTCTTTGCCTTTCTCTTCCTTGGCTTGCATGGCCTTTCCTCTTGAACTTCCTTCCATTTCCTTGATGCTCAAGTTGAATTAAATTTGTATCGTTTCGCAATTCAAACTTGGTGTTAAGAGAAAAGTTAGTTGATTGTCCGTTAACTTCCATATTATGGACACGGGCATTTATACAAGATTGATGACGGTTGCAAATAGTTATATACATATATTATATATATTACACACATATACATGCTTGCTAGGAAGTTTCTTCAAGGATGTAAAAGATTTGGATTCTAAGACCGAATCGAATGTGATATTCAAAGGGGCTCCTCTATTTTCTTTGCTAAGAATTGTATCCATACAGTGTATTATATTTTGCTTTTAAAGAAATAGATTTTGTTACCCTACGAGACAGTAAGAATGGAAAAAAATTCCTCTTAAGAGTTGTGCTTTAACTCTATTCTACTTTATGTTCCATTCTAGGAATCTTTTTAAATTATCGCATCAAGAGCACGTTTCACTGATCCAAAAAGTTATTTTTTAGGAAAGTTAAATTTACCTTTATTTTATTTAAGAAAAAATGTGTTCTGTTTAGGTTTTTAGGACATGTAGAATTATATGAAAAATTGCAATATTGGTCGCCAACATATTGCGTGTCCTAACACCAGTTGACCTTCATTCTTTGAAAATGAGAAACTTGGTCCCCAACCTTTGATTATAGTTGCAAAATCTTAATGACAGAATTTACGTTTGTCGTGCAGTTCTCATATGTTAAACATTATGCAACTAAATTTGTTCACCAACTTAGTTTGGTTAAAGTTTGATATGAGAAATATTTTCATGAGACCATGTGCTAATTTAACAAAGATTTAAATGTTTTCATCTTTCAAATTAACCGTGTAAAATATTGAAAAGTTGAAGATAAAATTCTCCATTTTAAAGTTTGTCGCCAACTTGCTAATAAATCTATAAGTTGAGAACTATAGAGCAATTTCTTAAAATTGTATCTTAGAAGCTTTGAAATGTTGCTAAAAGTTAATAAAAAATTGGTGCATAGGTTTCGTAAAATGTGTGGCGAAAAGTGGATAAAAGTTGTAAGAACTATGTGCTTAAAACTAAAGTCTGACCAAGTTTTCTTAGCAAAAAAAAAAAAAAAAAAACTTTTTCAAATATGAATTTAAAAGTAACGTCTTTTTTACTTTAGTCAAACATTCTATACAGATTAATCCTCTTCGCCCCCTTTACTTTTTATCAATTGACATGACTCGGAGAATAAATGGAAGGATGAAAAGTAAATTGGAATTTTGTTACCTAAAGAGTTAAGGCCAAACAATAATAATTATTCTTTAACCTTAACTTTAATAATATTCAATCTCAATAATTTCTGGTGCATGCATAACTTGGCTAATGAAATATTTTATTAATTACTTTTTAATCGTCAAAAAGAATACAATCAAACGTTGAAAGAAATAACATGGCACGAGATTTGAATTAAGTTTGACCTCACTGTAAAGAGCCAAAAGAGTAGTTCATATAAGAGAGCTCGTAATTAGCCTTTCTTTTTATGCCTTCAAAGACTAAATATTTGTTTAACCTGTAACTAATAAAAGTTTTGACAGTTTAAACAAATTTAAAGATTGTCTTAATTTGTTCAATCTTGACAGTGTTTATATACTCTTTTGTGCAATATCTTGATAAAAGTAAAAGACTGGTTAATTATGTCCTTAAACTAATTCCCAAATTATGTGAATATTGATGTTGTGAGGGCAGGTTTGGTTTGTGTGAAGTCTTGTGAACAGTAACTTTGTAGATTGGGAGATTTTGCTATAAACCGGAGATATTGAACTATATTTGATAGTTCTCAGAACAAATTCCTTAAGAGGAAGCTCAATGTAGAGTAGGATGGTTTTTGGCCGAATAGCAAGCCTAAGAGCGAACAATCTCTTCCTCTTGTCTTTCTTTAGTTCTCTGCATATTTTCTGATTGCTTCGTATTTGGACTTTTCAGTGGTATCAAAGCTTTCAGTGGAGGTGAATATAGAAGATCTATGTAGATTTACCACTACATGTTAAAAATATTCTTGAGATCTTGTAACTTAGATCAGGGCATGTGAGGTTGAAAAATCTTGTATCTCGCAATCTATGGACTCTTGAGTTTAATTTTTGTTATTTTAGTATGATCTTCTTAAACTCCATTGTTCTTAAACTCCATTGATAAACAGTTATGAATCATGATTTTGTCAAATCTACAATCTCTTGGTTTATCCTTTGTATAATAAGCCTCCCTTGTAGTATTAGAATATGAGGTAAGCCTCGACCAAGCTAACATGAAATAAACAAATCAAAACAAACAAGACAAGAACACCAAGATTGTGTGAAAACCCAAGATAAGAAAAAATCATAGGCAAATGAGAAATTCACTATAATCAATATCGAATGTGTTTGTAACAAGTTCACAATACTCTCAATTAAGATATAAAGGTCTCAAAATATTGTATGAATGTTATATATCAATACAAGGTGAGGCCGCTTAAAAATAGGAATGTCAACGAGTCGAGCACGAGACTCAAGGCTCGGGCTGAGCTCAAGTAAAAATGCTTCGGACCTTTTTTGGCCCAAGTCGAGCTAAGCTTTTACTCGAGCAAAAAAACTAGGTTTGACCCGAGCTTTCGACTCAAGCCTTAGCGAGCTACGTCGAGTCGGTTCTTTTTTTTTTTTTTTTTAATTCGTGAAAAATCTAAATTTTTTTTAAAGAATTTAAATTTTGTGCAATTTATACGAATTATAAATTAAATAAAAGTTATCACCCTTCTCCTTTTTTCGGGTTTCGGACCAGCTACAATTAACATAAGTAGAGTTAAAATTGTACACGAACAAAATATTTTATGTACAAGTTTTTGTTAAACAAATAAATTTAAAAATTATGTATTTTTTTTAATAAGTTGCCAACAATTCGAGGATTCTTTTTTCAATCTTTTAGTCTCGAGGGCATCTTCCTATTCAATATTCTCCAAATCAATTAGAACATTTTGAGATGTATCGTAACATAATAGAATACTTGAACTACTCTTAAACTGATTAATCACATCGCTATTAAAATCCATCTATGACTATTATAGAAAAACATACTGAATATTAGAGTAAACGAACTTGAATATTAGAGTAAAGAAATTGGAGATTGAAGTTGATACAGAAATACTACAAGTTAAAACTGATTGAAGTAAATTGATATGAAACTCAAATTTTTTATCTCATATTTATAGCAAAAATAAATAAATAATAAAACAAATGTTGAATTTCAAATTTTTAATGTGAATACAACATCTACTTGTCACACAACTATTTATATATATTGCAAACAATTGCTTTTATTATATTTTTAGGCTCGACTCTTTACGGGCCAAAAATGGCTCGTGTGGGCTCAGGCTCGGACTCGAGCTGACGTTCTAAAATGGGGCTGGCTCGATTCTTCTGAGCCCCGAGTTGACCTTTTTCCAAACTGAACCACAGGCCTCCTGATCTTTTAACTACATGTATCGAATCTGGTCTTGTACAAACCATAGCATACATAAGGGAACCAATTACATTGGAATAAGAAACATGAAACTTATAATCAATGTCTTCATGTGACTGAGGATACAAGCCAGATGATAATTTAAAGTGGTAATCGGAGAGTACTGACAGCCTTTGTATTCAGCATTCTGACTCAAATACAATCTACCAACTTTTCCTATCCCTCAAGATCTCCATACCAAGAATCATCTTTACTGCATCCAAATCTTTCATCTCATACTCCTCACAAACCTAAGCTTTCATTTTTCTAATCTCTGTTTTATCCTTAACTGCTATGAGCTTATCATCAACAAATAATAACATACATGCAATCAATCCACCATCCCCCTTTCTGAAATACACACAACTATCATAACTGATTTTAATGAAATTATGAATAGTTATGGATGAATCAAACATTTTATATCACTGCCTCGACGACTGCTTTAGTCCATACAAGTACTTATTCAACAAGCACACATAGTTTCTCTTTCGAGAAACTATAAAACTCTCTAGTTGTTGCATGTAAATGCTCTCCTCAAATTTTTCATACAAGAATGTTGTCTTGACATCCATCTACTCAAACTCCAAGATATTCTTAGCCACAATTTCAAGTAAATATCTAATTGAGCTATGTATTACTACTAGTGAGAACACATCTGTAAAGTCAGCACAAGAAATCTAATTGTAGCCCTTTGCTACCAATTTGACCCTATACTTTGCCTCTTCAACTTTTGATGTACCTTTTTCCTTTTGAACATTCTCTTGCTGCAAACAACCATTTTATTTCAAGTCATTTTACCAAGTTTCAAGTACTATTTTTATTCAATGACTCCACCTACTCATGCATAGCAATCAATCATTTACTGGAATCACTACAATTGACTGACTCTGAATATATAGTAGGCTCCTCGGTAGAATTAGTACTGTCAGTCACACTCAATGCATAAGGTGCCAAATTTGCTTCTCCATATTTTTGTAGACATCTAGTCTGTCTGCGAAGTCTATCATTACAATTGAATACTGTCGTATTGCTAGTGGTGTAGGTAAAGTGTTACGTCGTCAGCTCTGAACAAGATAGATCTGAAGTAGATTGTTTTGAAACCTTTGATTGTTCACCTAGACCAATTTCCAACTCCACTTGAGCTGAATGATTATGTTCATCAATTTTAACAAAATCCCCACGAGGCGAACCATGAACCATATCAAATTCACCAAACATTATATCTCTACTAGATACCACATTTCCTTGTCTCGAGATACCATAATTTATACTCCTTCACACCCGATTTATATCCAATAAATATACATTTTCTAGACTTAGGCTCCAACATTACATTATTCACATGAGCATAAGTAGAACACCCAAAAAATTTCAAATCAGAATAATAAAAATGTTTACCAGGCCATAAATTTTCTGGTATCTTTTTCTCAATGGCAACTGAGAATGAGCAATTATCAGAAAACAAGTTGTAGTAGCAGTTTCAACCCAAAAAGTCTTAGACAATCTAGAATTTGAGAGCATACAATGAACCTTTTTCACAAAGATTTTATTCATCCATTCTACCACACCATTCTGTTTAGAAGTTCCAGCTATTGTCAAGTATCTCAAGATGTCTCCATCCCTACAGAAGTTATTGAATTCATTTGAACAAAACCTCAATCATTATCCGTGCGTAGTACCTACTTTCCATTCTACTTTTTTATTATTGTTTTCCATTCCTTGAAGGTCCCAAACACATCATCTGTTGTTTCAAAAAGAATACCTAAACTTTCCTGAAAAAATCATTAATCATTATCAACAAGTAATAAGCACCTCTTTTAGAAAGCGTCCTAGTCAGTCCCCAAAGATCTGAATGGATATATTCAAATGTTTCATTCGTGTTGTGTCTTCCTTTTGTGAATCTGACTCTTTTCTATTTCCCAAAAACATAATGCTCACAAAACTTCATCTTACTGGTCTTCTGCCTACCAAAAAATTCCCTCATACTTAACTCTGTCATACCATTCTCACTCATATGCCCAAGCCGCATATATCAAAGTTTTGTAACTTTCTCATCTATGAAAAAAGAAATAGAAACTAGCGCATCTACTATAACTGTAGAACTTTGCAAAATGTACAATTGTGTAGAGCTTTTATATGCCTTCATGACAACAAGAGCGCCTCGACTCAAAACTCCAGCTTCACTAGTGTATCTACAACCTTTTGAGTCAAGTATACTCAAAGAGATGAAATCTCACTTTAGTTCTGGAATGTGCCTTACATCTGTAAGTATTCTAATAGCCCAATTGAACAATCTGATTCTGACTGTATCAACTTCGACATTTCTACAAGGTACGTTGTTTCTCATAATCACTACACATCTCGAAACTCCTTCATATGTTGTAAATCAATCCCTTTTGGGACACATATGAAAAAACACACATTGAGTCAAGAACTCATTCCTCACTAGGTTTGGAACCTATGTCAGCAATCACAATAAGCTCTTCTTTACTTTGCCCATCTTCCACAACACCAGCCTCTGTTGTGTTTACAGAATACTTTCCTTTATCAGTAGCACTAGTAGCCTTGTTCCAGTTTTTCAAAGCATAGAAATCAGCTCTAATATGTCCATTCTTCTTACAAAGTGACATGTTTTCTTTGCATGTCTATTTTTTGATTTGCCTCCATATTTCTTCCAAAATTCCTATCTTAATTTCTCCCACGAATAAATACGCCTTCAGCCTAACTCATAATCCTCCTATAAGATGCATTATCTTCTCCTTAGACAGTACATCATCATAAACCTCATCTATAGTGAGAATATCCGGATTATAGAGAATATTATCTCTAAAAGTCACATATGATGGTGGAAATGAACACAACAACATTCACACAGAGTCGTCCTCATCATATTTAACTTCCAATATCTTCAAATCAACCATAATTTCTTTGAACACAGTTAAGTGATCATACAATGACGTACCTTCGGACATCCGATGAGAATACAAAAGCAGTTTTAAGTGTAACTTATTGATCAAACTCTTTGTCATACACAGTTGCTCCAACTTCAACCATAACGCAACAACACTTTTCTTTTTTAGAACATCCTAAAGAATTTTTTTTGATAGGTATAGATAAATTTGAGATTGGATTTTTCGATCCTTACACTGCTTTTCATCCTACATCTGGTTGAAGCTATCTTATCAAAGCTAAGCAAGTCTTCCTCTAAATCCATCTACACGAGAACCGTTCACATCTTCACTTGTCATAAAATCTCGTGTTTCGAGCCAATAAGGAATATCATATTTCATTGTTGCCATGAGAAAGTTCAGCCTTGCTTTGATACCGATTTGTTATGAATCGATTACAAGATAATGAAATAATGTAAAAACAAAACAAAACAAGAACACCTAAATTTATAAGGAAACTCAAAATGGAAAAAAAAAAAACAAAAAAACAAAAACAAAAACATAAGTAGATGAGGAGAATTTTACTATAATAAAAAATGAATGTGATTACAACAAGATTTCAATACTCTCAATTAAGATCTAAAGCTCACAAGATGTTGTATGAATATTATTACCGCAAATATTGGTCATGGCTACTTATATATAAGCCCAAAAAATAAAGTTGTAGATGAATTGGAGTAGAGAAAACACATTAGTACAC
>CAIGRB010070553.1:0-12547 GCA_903798255.1 Fraxinus quadrangulata | reverse complement strand
GAGATGAAAATTTATACAGCGTGATATATAACATTCGTAAATTTGCATGTTGTGATCATGTATGAATATAATTGATAAGTTGTAGCATAGTTTCCATTACTTGCTTGGGTTGAAATGGAGTATTTAGTATACGTGTTTTCATGTACCATCTGCATTGCACACACTATGATTTTGTTGGTGGAACTCTACTGCGTCTGTGAGATTTGGGATGACAGTCACATGTTAGTAGGGTGACTGTGAACATGAATTGACCTCATTTATTAGACATAAGCTCAAATTTATCCCCTGCTATAAAAAATTCAATATCTTATCTTCTTCTTCGAAGTCTATTTGATTTGAGCAATTAAGTCTGTGGGATTTCTCATAGCCTGGTGTCTATGGTCAACTAACTTGGGTTAACCGGCATAAAGCTCGTTACAGGGGTCATTTTAGTCGTTTAACGAAAAAGAGTCTACACTTAAGATGTGAAAAATAATAATAAGCTCACAATATGGAAAGATATGAAACTAAAATATGTTCAAAGTCAGGGAGAAAATAGATAATATTAATACAAAATGAGCATTAATTTATAGGTTCTACTGTGTTTTATGGTTTGACTTTTATAAGTAGATTAATATATTAATTGACAGTGATGTTTAGCATGTCCCTTCTCACAAAATTAAGGTTTGGAGTCCTACTCACAGAGGATTAGTGACACTTGCCACACATGGGTCACTTATACAATTTACTTCATTATGACTTAAATTGGGAGGGGGGAGGGGAGGTTACTAGTTAATTATGCTTGTGCATGTTATCAACTGCTTTTTGGACTATCATATATTCATATTTACAATTGAATTTGAAATTGTTCCCTTAGTCATTTGTGACAAAAAGAGGGAGAGGGAATATACACAAGGTGAGCATTAAATGATTAAATGAAATTGAGCTTTGCATTGTTTTGCATTTTATGTCTGAGGGGTTGTTAGGGAGAGATATAGATATATTTGCCTACTGCAAGCATAAAAAACGTGGAGAGTTTGTAGTAAGGGGGAGATTTTGTGATAATTCTTGGTCCATTTTCATTTTGTGACAAAACAAAGGGAAGTAGATATTTTAATGGAGTAGATATTCTTGCTTTCACATGATATATATGTTTTATCTATTTGATGTACAACTTTTGATTTCAGTTATGCTAAATTAAGTTTGATATTTTAGTAATATCAATGTGTTTTCGTGGCATGTTGGGTTACATTATTACTACGTTTTGATTTAGCATGCATATTAAAACTAAACAAGTCTAATTGATTTATAAATTGCCTAGATTTTATAAACTGCGTGAACTATTTTATTATACTATTTTTTCACACATTTTACACTGTGTGTTAAGTTATTTGTTTCAGGAAACAGGTGCTGATTATACTGCAGAATTGTTCAAATTTGTCAGCTTGTCATATGTTTTGAGTCTGTACTTTATTTTCAATTACTACCTTAACTTAGTTTGTAGTTTTGTCACAGAATGTCAAAGGGGGGGGAGGGGTTTTGTTATTTTTTAGGTAATTTGTAATTGCCGATTCTATGAACAAAATGATTGAAATTGATATATTGTAAAAGTTCAAGGAGTAATCTGCAATTAGTCAAAAGGTAGGTGTTTGAGTCTAAGGTTTTGAGAATGGGAAAAGAAGGAAAATGGCGAGAATTTTCGCTAGACTGTAGTCAAGGATTGGCTCAAACTACAAAAGCAAAAACATCGTTGCTAGACTGTCGCTAGGCCTTCGCTCGAGTGACAGGCTGTCGCTCGAGCGGCAAGGTTATACGGGAAATTTTTTTTTCGCGATTTCAAGGCTTTTTCTCCGGCCCATTTGTTTTCTACCTTACATATAAATACCAAAATTCTTTAGTACGAAATTCTGAAGGTTGAACATTGAGAGAAAGAGGCTACTGAGTGATTCCTTCATATTATATTCTTTCAACCTTCATCTGTGTGAGAGTTTTGGTGAGAAAAATATCAGTCCAATAATTCAAATACCAAATCACCACTTCCTCTACATCTGGTCAGAGTTTTGAAGAGTGACGAAAGTTAACAAGAGTTCATGTCTTTGAAGAACGGGTCGTTCTTCGTGATCCACAAGAGATAAATGAATTCACAAGGCTTAGAGTGCTACAGGATAGCAGATTCGACAGAGAACTTTGACAACAGCAGCTAAGGATTGGTGCATGGGAGCACAGGATCTAGGAAGAGCTGTCAAGAGTACAGTCAATAGATCAAATAGTACGGATAGTCTAGTCTGGTAGACTGTAAGTTGTTAACTTCGTTTATAGTGGATTGACTGGTAAAGTACCCAGAGTTTTTCCTAGTTGGATTTCTCCGTAATCATTCTGGTGTTGATTATTATTTTTATTATAATGATTGATTATACTGCTGTGGTATTCAAACTTAGAACTAAATTTGACTTGCATGAATAATCATCTAGAAAAGAAATAAAAAGTGACTTATTGCTGTTTAATTCATCGACAATTTTAATTCCGCATTATACACCAATTTACTCCTCTCTAGGTGTTGTTAGGGTCGAACTACGCGTTTTTCACACTACATTCGATATCTTCACTACCATGGACATCATACAAAAAAACCATCGTACAAAACCATCAGAAAGCATTATCACCACCATCAATGCCAACCTTAACATAATAAAAACAAAAATCATTCAAAAAGAATTCCGAGATTTTAAATACAATTGCACATTTGAAATAGCACCGAAAGTATGCTGATCCTACGATTTAGGAGCCTTATATCAATTTCAAATGTGGGACCCTATAATATTTAAAATTACAATCAATTTGTTTTAGAAATTCTTTTAAAATAGACATCATAATCAATCCATTTAACATTTTTTGTGACATTGTTGACCAAAGGTAGGATTTTATTAATTTTAATTTTTGAGAAGCTGTTTTTGGCAAATGCAACTGTAATTAGTATAATCAATAATATTATATAGACAATCCACACATTTTGTAAATAACATTCTATCATTTCAAAATAGTTTAATACTTCAATCGCCTTTTTATCTTTTCTGACAAATAAATTCTTCGTAATTTGTAGCTCAAAAAATAACTCTTGCCCATAATATTAGAATTTTTGTCGTGCTTTAAATATTCTTCAAGCTTATCACACAAACACTTCAAAGAATCATCATCTGCAGTCTTCAATTTTGTTTAAATCAAACAAACTTCAAAAGCGTTTTTCGTATTTTTTTAAATTGTTCAAACCTTAGTTTAAGTGAATAAAGAGCACGATCAAGTATGTATAAAAAAAATAGTCAATTCTAGAAGATTATTTTGGCTAAAATATTATCTCATCATTAACATTTTCGTAAAATTTCTTTCCATGAATAATACGTTTTTTCAAAAATATATAGGTTCAAGTTTTATTTGAGGAGTAATTTCTTTAGTAGTAATCTTATGAAATTCATATCAAGCTTTTCTATATATTTCCAAAAATGAAATAAATGCTTTTAAGTGACTAATAGTCGCATCAATATACATCTCATTACTTTTCAATATCCTGCTTACTCTATTAATAACTGTTGGAAATTGGTTTAGAAAATTGAAAATTTGGTGAAGTGTCAAAGTAAAAAAAAAAAAAAAAAGTTGGGAAGGTGACTTTCACGTCAATTTCGGTCAAATATTCGGACTTGAACCGATGATCAAATCACAAATGTAAATAGATCAACTTGTTCTACTCGTTGAGTAAATCGTAGTGGTATATTTGGAATCTCAAAATCGATTTCGGATGAATGAGAAATTGCGGTCCAAAATTGGGAAGAAAATAGAGAAACTGCCGGATATTTGCCTAAGTGTGTCGCTCGCCTGATGTTGGACTGTCGCTCGAGCGACAGGCAAGCGACGAAGTTATTATTTTTATCGCTCGAGCGAGGAGATGACGAAAGGCTAGCGACGGTGAATAGTACGACCTTTGACAAGAATTACTGAATTTGGGACGCGACACTTCATTCACAATCTCTCATCCTCTATATATAGGACCCTGGACGTCCATTAGGCATCCCATACCATATTTGCATTGAGCATTGCATAAAAATCTTGCAAATCACTTCCAAATTCATTCACAATCGTTTTCTTCTCTGTAGAGAGAAACTTCGTCGAAAGGTCGTCGTAACTTGTGGTTTGAAGTGCTTCTACCATAAGTTGATTCTGTTGTATCTTGGAAGACAAGTACCATGAACCGTGAGCACCATTGTTGGGCAATTTTGTATTAAGGAAAGAGTGAAAATCACTTGTCTCAAATTCTTCTTCTTTTTCTTCTTCTTCTTCTTCTTTATTACTTGGCTATCATTTGTTTTCATTTGTAGTTTTCATACTATATTTCCAATCACCTTGGTATATTGTTTATTCATGCTCATACGAATTAAATTTTTCTTTTTGTTTGTTAGATATACAACTACCCTTTCACCCGCATTTATATTTAACCCGCGTCGCCAATAATTTTAAGACAAAATTTTGTGTTTGTGGTTGTTGTTAATCTTTTCTCTTCATCTTTTGAAATACACATTCGTGTGATATTCCCCTCTTTTGATTTATTTACGTTGAACTTCTATTTGGGTAACAGAAATTGCCATCATTGAGGCCACTTCGAATCAAAATGGTTCAAACAATGTTGTTCTACCATTGGCTATACCACTTCAAAATATTGTAATCCCGCGTGGGGAAAAACTGAAAATTTTTGGAGAGGTGGACTTAAGAGATGGCAACAAAAGATGTTGTTCCATCTTACCATTTTAAACTTGACAAAATTTTTGAAGGAGCCTGCACCAACGGTACAAGAAGGAGACAATAATCGTGAATCGATTATTGCTTTGGATGCATGGAAGCACTAGGACTTTCTCTACAAAAATTATATCCTAAATGAATTGGACAACAAACTATATGAAGTGTATTGTTCGAAGAACTCGACCAAAGAACTATGTGATTCTTTGGAGAAAAAATACAAGACAGTGGATACTGGAACTAAGAAGTTCATAGTAGGCAAATTTTTGGACTACAAGATGGTAGCTTCCAAAATGGTGATTAGTTAAGTGAAAGAACTTCAAGTTCTGTTACTTGCCATCCATGCCGAGAAGATGGAATTAAGCGTAAGTTCATAGTAGGCAAATTTTTGGACTACAAGATGGTAGATTCCAAAACGGTTATTAGTCAAGCGCAAGAACTTCAAGTTCTGTTACATGAAATCCTTGCCGAGAAGATGGAATCGAGCAAATCTTTCCAAGTTGCTATCATCATCGAAAAGCTCCCTCCTATGTGGAGAGACTTCAAAAACTACCTCAAGCATAAACGCAAGGAAATGAACTTGAAAGAATTGATTGTCCGCTTTAGAATCGAAAATGACAATAGGAAAACCAATAAAAGGCCTATTGTCCAACTTGGAGCAAACTTTATTGAAACCAACTCGAAAGCTATTAACAAGAAGCGAAAGTTCTCCAGTGAGGTACCGTGAAGAGATAACTTCAAGAAAACCAAAAGTTCAAAGGGAACTGCTACAACTGTGGAAAGGCCGGACATCGCTCAAACGAATGTTGAAAATCAAAGAAGAATGCACATGCTAACATGGTTGAAAGAGACACCTTTTTTGAAGGGATGAAAGTGATGAATTTATCTACAGCTATTTCAGAGTGCAACCATGTTGGAAACTCAAGGGAAAGTTGGGTTGCTAGATAGGGATGGGCAAAAACCAATCCGAGCCAATCGAACCAATCAACACAACCTAAAACAACCGGTTTGGGTTAGGAAATCAAATTTTAGGTGGGGTAGGGTTGGGTTTCGGATTATCTATTACCAATCAAACCCAACTCAACCTAATAAACTAAAAAATATTACTAATCCAAAAACCTGAAACCTAATTATTACTACTCGTGCCTTGGCTTCTCGACTCCATTTTTTGATGTAGTTGTTGGCTAAATACTTGAATTGAAGGAGGAGATTTACATTTTTTGTATTTATGTTGAATTCATTTTATTCAATATGTATAATATGTATTTAGATTGACTTAATATGTATTTAATTTGATCATGGTATAATATATTTAATAGGTTTTACAATATTTTATATTTATATTGTTCTATTGGAATAGAATTTAACTTTACGGACCATTGATATAATTTCAATCGACTTGATACCTTTCAAATCTCATTTTTTAATGTAACTGAAATTAATCCAAATTGAAATGGTATTTAACTTTTAAAAAAAAATGTTCAAATTCAACGAAAAAAGTTCCAATCATTAGGCTCATAAAAAAATTGTCCAACAAAAGAATAACTTGGTCCAACTTGAATTGGACTCAAGTCCAAACAAATTAACTCAACCCAAACCAACCCCGAGTTTGGTCGGTTTGGATTGGGTTGGGTTGGGTTGGGTTTCAACCATGAATGGGTTTCAAATCGAATATGTTGGATTGGATTTGGGTTGGACTCAAAACTAATCCAACCCAACCTACGCTCAGCCCTATGTACAAATAAGGCGATGTTTTCAAACTATCAAAAATTGAATGGAGAACAACTCTTTATGAGAAACCTTGCAAGTTCCAAAGTTGAAGGACAAGGGAATCTCACTTTGAAGATGACATCCGACAAAGAACTCGTCCTCAATAACGTCCTACATGTGCCGAACATACAAAAGAATCTAGTGTCCGAGTCTCTATTTAGTAAAAATGGTTTTAAACTTGTATTTTTATCCGATAAATTTGTACTCACTAAAAATGAGATGTATGTAGAAAAGGGATACATGTGATGGAATGTTCAAAATGAACGTTCTTACTGCTGTACCAAGGCAAAACATTATGAATAAAACTTTAAATTCTGTTTACATACTGGAATCGTCTTGTTTGTTGCATAGTCGATTAGAACATGTGAATTACAAATCTTTGCGAAACTTATGAATCAAAGTTTAATTCTGGCGATTAAGATCGATCCTAATCATAAATGCGATGTGCGTGTTGAAGCAAACTTAGCTAAAACACCATTCCTCTCGATTCAAAGGAACACTACACCTTTACAACTAATGCATAGTGACATTTGTGATTTCAAATATATTCAAACTAAAGGTGGTAAGAAATATTTTATTACTTTTATTGATGATTGTACAAAGTATTATTATATCTTTCTTTTAAAAAGTAAAGACGAAGTGTTTGATGCCTTTAAACGTTATAAGGTAGAAGTTGAAACTCAACTTGGTAAACAAAAAATAATATTCGTAGTGATAGAGGAGGTGAATACCAGGCACCGTTGAAGAATTCTGTTCCGAACATAGAATTATTCATCAAATGGTGTTGCTAAACGCAAAAATTGAACTTTAAAGATATGATGAACACCATGTTGATAAGTTCGGGTCTACCATAGAACTTGTGGAGAGAAGCTATTTTAATGGCAAATAGTATTCTTAATAAAATACCCATATGAATTATGGAAAGGTCATCCTTCTTCCTACCAACACTTAAAAGTGTAGAGGTGTTTGGCTAAGATTGAAATTCCAAAGCTTAAGCAAGTAAATATTGGTCCTAAAATAATTGATTGCATATTTATTGGATACGCCAACAATAGTAGTGCATATCGATTTGTGCATATCGATTCCTTGTACACATATCTGAAATTCAAGATATACATGAGGGAACCATAATTGAATCGAGAAATGCATCATTTTTTGAGAATATTTTTCCATGTAAAAACAAGGAAAATGTAAGTTCAAATAAAAGAACTTAAGATGCTACAAGTGATATTTCAAATGATGAAGAATCAAGGCGTAGTAAAAGAGCAAGAATATCAACTTTGTTTGGCCCAAATTTTCTAACCTATATGGTAAAAAATGATCCAAAAACTTTCGATGAAGTCATGTGTACACCGGAAGCATTGCATTGAAAAAAAGCTATCAATAGTGAGATAGATTCAATAATGCAGAATCATACTTGGGAGTTGGTTGATTTACCTCCCGGAAATAAGCCTTTAGGGTGTAAATGGATTTTTAAAAAGAAACTTAAACGAATGGATCTATTGGTAAATATAAGGTTAGATTGGTTGCCAAATGATATAGGCAAAAGGAAGGACTTGACTTTTTTGATACCTACTCACATGTAACTAGAATTACTTCGATACGATTGTTAATTGGGAATTGCAGCAATACACAACCTTGAGATTTATCAAATGGATGTGAAAACGGTGTTCTTGAATAGTGAGTTAGAATATGAGATATACATGGAACAATTAGAAGGGTTCGTCTCTCCTAATAACAAACACAGGGTTAGTAAACTTGTTATGTCCTGGATTGAAACAAGCTCCTAAATAATGGTACAAAAAGTTTGACAAAACAAGTTGTTAAACGAATTTAAGATCAACGAGTGTGATAAGTGTGTATATATAAAACATACACCAAATGCCTATGTGATTGTGTCTCTATATGTGGACGACATGTTATAATTGGGCAATTGTCACGAAGTGTTACTAAAAATCAAGAAAATGCTAACGAATCATTTTGATATGAAAGATATGGGTGTTGCTAATGTGATACTAGAGATTAAGATCTCAAGAACACTGAAAGAAATCGTACTTTCTCAATCTCATTACATTGAGAGTATGTTGAAGAAGTATAATATAATTGAGGAAAGTCCTGCGAAAACCCCTATTGACCTAAGTTTACACTTAGTTAAAAATACGGGTGAATGTGTGTCACAACTAAAGTATTCACAAGTTCTATGCAATCTAATGTATATTACAAACTGCACTCGACCAGATATAGTCTATGCTGTAAAGAAACTTAGTAGATTCACAAGTAATCTAAGTCATGATCATTAGAAGGCTTTTAACAAGGGTTCTTAGGTATTTAAAGTATACAATAACTTATGAATTACATTTCACAAAATATCCTAAGGTATTGAAAGGATATTGTGATACGAATTGGATATATGACATGAAGGATTCCAAGTCTACTAGTAGTTATGTATTTACCATTGATGGAGCTACTATAATATGAAAACAGACAAAGCAAATGTCTATTACTTGATCAACAATGGAATCAGAGTTCATTGCTTTGGATAAAGCTGGAGAACAGGTATAATGGCTTCGTAATTTTTTGAAAGATATTCTATGTTGGCCCAAGCCAGTACTTGCAATAAGTGTATATTGTAATAGTCAATCGACTATTGGAAGGGCTCGAAGCAGCATGTATAATCATATGTCGCATACATAATACCATTGAGCAACTAATATCTAATGGCATCATCTCCATAGATTATGTAAAATCAAAGGAGAACATTATAGATTCACTTACAAAAGGTTTGCCTAGAGATCAAGTATGTTCCCTATCGAAAGGAATGGGATTAAAGTCTACTATGTAAGAGTCTTTATAATGATAAACCTACCTTGTTGACTAGAGATCCCAAAATCTTGGTTCAAATTGACAACTAAGTTATGAGGATTTAAAAAAGCACTTAGAAAATTATTTTCTAACTCATTCATATGATATTAAAGTGCTTTCTATAGAATGATTAAATGTTAAGATACTCTTTTAATTATTCTTATATCTTGATTAAATCAAGTGGAGTAGGGTATAATACTCTTAATAGGAGGTCACTTATGAAAGTGTGAAGTGGGGGTGCTTCAATGAGAATTGTTCGAAGCTACAATTCTCTAAATACTTATGAAAATTAAGGGTGGTTCATGGTCAAAATGAATTAAGTCATGAGAACTATGAATGGATTAGGGAAGACATCAATGTGAGTATTATTGTCTTGATTTACACCAACGGCTGAATGGTTCAATATATCACGTTCAACAATTAGCCAAGTAAATTCGACAGTATTTCACTAAGGAAAGTTCAAGGCCGGAAGCTACCTTACCTGATGCAGTATTTTGTTACTCTCTCTATACAATACATCATATTTTTGCATAGCATGAGCACATTCGAATTTCCATTCATGTGAGGGATTGTTAGAAATTGATTTAGAAGATTGAAAATTTGGTTAAATGTCAAAATAAAATAAAATAAACTTGGAAAAGTGACTTTCATGTCTACTTCGGCCAAATATTTGGACTTAATCCGATTGTCAAATTACAAATATAAATAGATCAACTTTTTCTACTCGTCGAGTAGATCGTCGTGGTATATTTGAAATTTCAAAACCAATTCCGGATGAATGAGAAATTACAGCTCAAAGTTTTAAAGAAAATAGAGGAAAATGTCGAATATTTACCTAAGTGTGTCACTTGCCTGATACTGGACTGTCGCTCGAGCTACAGGCTAGCGACAAAGTCACTGTTTTCATCGTTCGAGAGGAAATAGAGACAGGTTAGCGACAGTGAATGGTCCGACATTTGGCAATAGTTGCTGAATTTGGGGTGTGACACTTCATTTACAATCTTTCATCCGCTATGTATAGGACACCTTATACGTCCATTAGGAATTTTTATACTATATTTGCATTGAGTATTGCATAAAAACTCTTGCAAATCACTTCTAAATTCATTCAAAACAGTTTTCTTCTTTGTATAGAGAAACTCCATCGAAAGTTCGTCGTAACTTATGGTTTGAAGTACTTCTACCACAAGTTGAATCCGTTGTATTTTGAGAGACAAGTGTTGTGAACTGTGACCACCGTTGTAGGGCAGTTTTGTCTTAAGGAATGAGTAAAAATCACTTGTCTCAAATTGTTCTTCTTTATTTCTTGGCTGCCCTTTGTTTTCATTTGTAGTTTTCATACTACATTTCCAATCACCTTGTTATATTATTTAGTCACGCTTCTTCGGATTAAACTTTACTTTTTGTTTATTCGATATACAACAATCATTTCACCCGCACTTATATTTAGCCCGCGTCGCCAACAATAACTGATAACATATTGTACCAAATAACTATGACAAACAAAAACTCAAAATCTATAATGTCATTAGATAAACTTTTGGCATCTTTGAATGGCTTAGGGTCATCACATATATCCACCAAATGTTCGAAAGCAGCTTTTATTTTCATCGCTTGAAATCTTATTATTTTAATACTTTCAACTTGACTTTCTCAACATATTTGTGATAATAGATTGAGTGTCACACCTTTCACATTATCTTAAAAAAATTTCATCATTTTGTAGAGGATTAAACATGGTGTGTAAAATGCCATTGGATTTACTTCCAGTATTCTTTTCGGTAAACATGTATGCTTCCATTTCATATTAAAATCATTATCATAATTCCGAAATCACCGATACCAAGTTCAAAACTTTTATATGTAATAATTCAACAAACTGTTCCGACCCTGAAGTATCATCCGCCTTAAGTATCCAAAAAAAAAAAAAAAGAACAAGAGAAATCTCCTTCTTTAATTGGACTTATTTAGACATCTACATAATTAAGTTTTAAATACTTCTACAAAGTAAAGACTAAACTAACTTAAAGTTTACGTTTTAATTGTAGATCAATATATTTGCTAATTTGGACAATTGGGTGGCTTGATTGGCTGCATTTGAATTTTATTTTATTTATAAATTTTGATGAACTATATATAATAAATTATTTTAGGGACCTTCACAAAATCAGAACCCTAGGCAATCACCTACCTCACCTATGCTCAGGGCCGTCACTGACCAAACAATATGTGTGGTTAATGGTGGTGACTAGTGGTGTTGCATGATAGTGGTGGTGATGCGTGTTGGCAACGATAGTGCTTGTTTGTGAATGGTGGTGGTGGTGGTGGTGGTGGTGGCAAGTGTGAAGGTGATGGTTCATATTGATAGTGGCATGTATAGAAGTAGGAGGTATCCGCAGTGGTGGTGGTATAAGGAGGCAAGGGTGGTTGTAGGCTTGTTTGGGTTAGGGAAGGTTGATTTATTAGGAGACGTGATTTAAAAAAGAATATGTAGATGTGTGGAAATTTAAGATTTCTTGGTGTGTATGGTGTGATTACCACAAATTCACTTCTTAAATATTGTTAATTTTATTTAGAGGAAAGTGTGCCAGTTTTAAAACAGAAAATCTAAAATTATATTGAAAGTATTTGATATGATTTTGAATGCCTGTTTGATTATTTTTAAATCCTTCTGATATGATTTTTTTCCCACAATCTGTAGTGTAATTACGTTCTAAATAATTGAATCAAAGTACATTGACTGCGAATGGAATTAACCCATTTGATGTTAAACCGTACATAAAATCTTAGAAGTTCATGTCATTAATTGTGTTTACAGTCACCACATACTCATTTGTGTTTGGAAAAGGGCTCGCCGGAGGAGAAGTCAAATTTTGGCAATTAGATCAATTTGTCAGTTCCGATACGATATTTTATTTGATTATGTTGCATTTGAATACAAATTGACACGATATGTTACATTAAGATGGCCAATTTTTGTGAAGTTCTAATATGGAATATTATGTGATTAAGTATATCAGGGATCGTAAGTAACATGATTCGTTACATTAAATGTTTGATATGTGAATGTCTGATATAATTATGTTGTGCTACATGATTTGTTACATTGGGCTTATGAAAGGAGCCAAGACCCACATATATTAGAATCAAGATA
>CAIGRB010070517.1:2354-55593 GCA_903798255.1 Fraxinus quadrangulata | reverse complement strand
TAATAAATATATTATCGATTAAGTTTAAATATAAAAAATATCTTAAATTATTAAACGTAAAATCATAATCGTTAATTTTTTCTTTTCTACCCCCACCATCAACCTTCATACTAACACAAATTTCTCTCAATTTCATTTTTCTTCAGTTCTTATGTTTGGTTCAATATTTTACACCACAAATATTCATTTTCAGCTATTTAAAATTTATTCAAGAGTTTAAAAGGCGACCATTATAAATATATGATTGATAAAATTTAAATAACAAAAATTATTTTACATGAGTTATTAAACATAAAATCATGCTTTTCAATTTTCCTTTGAAATCTTGAAATGCGGTTATGATAAATATATGATTGATAAATTTTAAATATCAAAAATAATTTTTCATGAATTATGAAACGTAAAGTCGTGATTGTTTATATTCCTTTTTACACGCAACCATCATTTCGATTTCTCTTTCTTCTCTCTCTTACAAATTTTCATTTTCCCCACACAATCACCCATACTCTGTATTCTACTTCCTCACACAACCAAGACTTTACATTTCTTCTTTTCTATTTCTATTTGTTGCGGTAGGAGTTACGGAGAAGGACATGGCTGAAGATGAGATATATTTTTTCTTCTATTTCCTATTCAGTTCTCCTCTTTTCAAGCAAGAATTCGAACAAAATTGAATTTTCATTTATTATTGGCATTTTTGGTAAGGTTTTCAAGTTTCTTGTAGGTAGATTTATTTTGTTTTGTGATGTTTCAAACAATATTTGCTGAAGTCAATATTGTTTATAAACTGACTGCAAAAGGTGAAATGAAGTTGTCCGTTTTGGTGGGCTATAGATTTATGTTTAACACTGGTTTTATGGTTCCGATTGCCCTCTTGGTTGAAAGGTTGTAATGCATGTTTATTTTGATTTTCAGATTTACATTTAAGAACTTTTAATTTAATCCCACGAAGAATTTGAAAAATCTTAAAATTAAATTGCACACCAGTAATTTCTTCTAAATCTGAATCTTCAAGGTTGGGAACAAAATTCTGTGAGTACCTATCTTTTTGGAAGCTTTATGCCTGATTGTATAAAACAAGTTCAAAATTTCTTCACAATGTATAATTTTTGTTCGTGGGATGTTGTAATTTCAAATTTCTTGGTTATAGCAAAAATTATTTACTAGCGGTAGTTCTATAGAATAAAAATGTATTTGATCATGTGACAATTGACATTTCATTGCATTAGAAATATTTTTAACTAATAGCATAGTCTCCATACTGCAAGCAACTGATGTGAGTTGTGGAAATGCAATGGTCTGGAAGTTGCTTAGTGCTAGGTTTTAATTCTTTCTCTTGTAAATATGGTAGGATTTTGAAGAAAAGTGAGCCGAAGAAATGGGTGGCTTCTTCGGACAACAACGTTAAAACTTTAATCATGTTCCCTTGTCATTTTTAAAATTTCAGACTACGGTGGTCTGTTGTAACATGTTCAAAGAGGCATAATGGATTTGAAGGTAAGATCCTTTGGAATGAAGTTTTATTTGTTAGTTAATATATAGTTCCATTGGTGAAAATTTGTATCCCATAAGGGATTTTTTTATGTTGATGTTAATGATACGATAGTTTTTCATTTTTTTTTTAATCCCTTCTTATAAATTAACTTTTTTCTTTCAAGAGTGATACGGTTAGAAACATGGAATAGCAAAGAATTCATTTAAGCAAGAATGTGATCTTGGTTTGAATTTCCTTATGAAATTTTTCAATTTCTTTGGGTTTATTAGTTATTTATTTTGAGTTTTTTTTCTTATTCTTTTTTTTAAAAATTGATTATGAGTTTATGAAGTAATTGACAATGACTGCTCTATCGGGAATTGGTGAGAAGACATTTTTCACACCTACTACGAGTTAAATACTTGATCGATCTTTTTGGTGATGTATTAAATTTTTTATTTACTTATTGAGCACAGTGTTTGTTTTTTTTATTTTTGGTGCATTGTGATTATAAATTGATTTTTTTCTACTTCACTTCATTTTTATGGGAATTATTGCTATCTTTATTTATAATTTACTCGCTTGCAAATTATATAGAAATTTTTAGTTGAAGTAAATTGAAATTAAATTTTTCTTTCAATTATAATGTCGAAAACAAATTAAGGATTTTCTAATCAGAAATTTATTTTTTCTTTTTTCATTAAAGGAAAAAGCACTTGTTACTCTGAAATGATCTTCTTTTTTGTCATGTAGTGATGGTTAATAATCTCTTGTACTTGTTATTTGGAAGCATGTTACTAGATTTATTATGATTTAGAATACGAGGATATGTGATATTGATAAATATTTTTGATATATGGTTCTTAGATTTGATATTATTAATACAACTATATTTCAATAATTGGAGAATGTTGTGGTAATAGTTTCAAAAATGAGTACATGTTTTATTATCTGTACTTCCAGTTTATTGCTTTGTCCTACAAAATTATGGTAAATCTCTTGAAATTTATACTGTGATTTTTATAGTTGTACACTTTCTTAATTTAATGAGTTGGCTTACTTTATTGAGTCAGTTAAAAAGGGTAAATTTATGGCGCCAAAATGGATATTGAAGGAACTCAATGATTTTCAGAAGAATCCTCATATATCATGCAATGCTGGTAGACAAACATTTTCTATGGATTATTTTGGTTTTTTTAAATAGATTTACTATACAATATCATTAGAACATATTGAAAAGATATTGGACGAAATTTATGACGTTAGGTGATCGTTTATTTTTTTTTTTGCTTCTGTGATGGAAGTTTTCTTTGTATTGTGGTTTTAATACTGATAGAGACCATTGATTTGTCCTAAATTTTACACTGTATTATCATTCATTAATTAGTCTCAACTACATATGTCTTGCATAGGATCTTGGTAAAGAAATTAAATACTGGTGTAACTGATACATTTAATTGGAGATTCTATGAGCACGAGATGAATGAGACATAATGCATTATCTCAATAGATAGAAAAATGAGGGTTATGTTGAACTTCATTATCTCTTTAGCAAGGTATCAACACCTAATTATCTGTACCCTGTCTTTTTTTTTTAAAAAATAGAGAGACCTTCAAACGCAAAGTCTAGAAAATAAGTTTTGAATCAAATCTCTTAATATTATTTTTGTCACATAGCATCATTTCAAATGTTTTAAGTTTATATAACTAATGCTTAAGACAAATTTTTTTTTTTTATATTTACACTATCATATAGCCAACTATACTATGATACGTGCATTGCACGTGCGTCGTACTAGTATTGTTCAAATTTGGGACTTAAGTTTGGGTCCAAGTAGTACCAATAGTCTTTAAAAGTGAGAGGGCCTACGTGCTAGTAGGTTGAGCCAATATCCACACGTACGGGTTAAGCATAGGTTGGCTGGTTCGACACTGGCAGGGACAGTGGGCTTGGGCCAAATTGGTATATATTTTTTGGTAGAATAATATTTTAATTATATTATAAGTCCCCGTACCTCGGATTTTATTCATTCCAAAAATGTTTCATGATTTTCTTTCTTGCAAAATATAATCCTTCCGTCCCGTATTATTCCATATTATGCATTTCAGTCCTGAGTATTAATTTCGAGCATTCTAATCCTCCAATCTTAGAGAGATCAAAATATTAGTAGATTTGTCGGGTTATGTAATTTGGAGTACAACTATTACAAGTCGATGTCGTTTTATCTTGGGAGACTAGTGCATGATGACCATCAGCACCAGTGCGGGACATTATCATCTTAAGTAGAGAGTCAAACTCTTACCTCGACCAATATAATTCTATTTTATTCCGTTAATTAGTTAAGTCGAAATTCTACTCAACTGTTTGTTCGATGAAAAAAAACTGTTTTGAATATATATATTATTGCAAGGTAAATAAATATTAAATCAACAATCTTAAGACTCTAATTCTTATTTAATTGCTAATTTATATTTTGAAAATTTGTTAATAATATTACATATGTCGTACCCCCCTCCCCAACAATGCTCACGAGGAGAAATTGAAAAAATTCACAGAAGTGAATTTTAAGAGATGGCAACACGAAATGCTGTTTTATCTTACAATTTTGAATTTTGCAAAATTCTTAAGTGAAGATGCTACAACTGTTGAGGAAGAGGAAATTATTCTAAAAAACAAGCACCATTCAATACATAGAGTTATAGTGACTTCTTATGTAGGAATTATATCATCAACTTCCTTGAAAACACACTATACGACGTATACAGCTCGGTCAAGAGAGCTAAATTACTTGAAAATTATTGAAAAAAAAGTATAAGCGGAAGATACCGAATTGAAGAAACTCGTTGTAAGCAAATTTCCTGAACTTCAAAATTGTAGATTCTAAAACAATGATAAATCAAGTCTAAGAGCTACAAATCATATTGCATGAGATACATGTAGAAGGTGTGAAGCTCAGTAAGTCATTTCAGATCGTCGCGATTATCAAAAAATTACCACCAATGTGAAAAGATTTCAAGAACTATTTGAAACATAAACGCGAGAAAATTAAACTTGAAGATCTGATTGTAAAATTAAGAATTGGGGAAGATAATTGAAATTCTAAGAAGAAAATTGAAAAGGTGCAAATGGAGACTAAAATCAATTTGGTAAAGTCAAATACTAGCAAGAAAAAGAAGCACTCGTATAATGGCAAACAAAAAAGTAAGACCATGAAATTCAAAGAAAATTATTATAATTGCGGTAAGTCAGTCACATCACAAAGGACTGCCAATAGACGAAGTAAAACAAAAAAGACTAAGCCCCTGTTTGAAACCCATTTTGGGTGGAAATTTTTTTTTGAAATAGTGATTGATGGAAGATTGTGTGGTTAAAAAATAAGAAGAATTTTTGGGTTTATGTGTAATATTATTTTATTAATAGAATGTGTGATTGAAATGAAAGAAGAAAAAAAAAATGAGAAATAGAATGAGAAAAAAAAGGGTTTCAAACAAGGGCTAAATCAATTTTTGTCACATATCATCATTTCAAATGTTTTAAATTTATATAACTAATACTTAAGACAAATAAGTTTTTTTATATTTACGCTATCATATAGCCAATTATCACGTGCATTGCACGTGCGTCTTACTAGTATTGTTTAAATTTGGGACTTACGTTTGGGTCCAAGTAGTACCAATAGTCTTTAAAAGTGAGAGGACCTACGTGCTAGTAGGTTGAGCCAATATCCACACGTACGGGTTGAGCGCATAGGTTGGCTGACTCGGCACTGGCATGGACAGTGGGCTTAGGCCAAATTGGTATATATTTTTTGGTAGAATAATAATTTAATTATATTATAAGTCCCCGTACCTCGGATTTTATTCATTCCAAAAATGTTTCATGATTTTCGTTCTTGCAAAATATAATCCTTCCGTCCCGTATTATCCCATATTATGCATTTCAGTCCTGAGTATTAATTTCGTGCATTCTAATCCTCCAATCTTAGAGAGATCAAAACATTAGTAGATTTGTCGGGTCATGTAATTTGGAGTACAACTATTACAAGTCGATGTCGTTTTATCTTGGGAGACTAGTGCATGATGACCATCAGCATCAGTGCAGGACATTATCATCTTAAGTAGAGAGTCAAACTCTTACCTCGACCAATATAATTTTATTTTATTCCATTAATTATTTAAGTCGAAATTCTACTCAACTGTTTGTTCGATGAAAAAAACTGTTTTGAATATATATATTATTGCAAGGTAAATAAATATTAAATCAACAATCTTAAGACTCTAATTCTTATTTAATTGCTAATTTATATTTTGAAATTTTGTTAATAATACTACATATGTCGTACCCCCCTCCCCAACAATGCTCACGAGGAGAAATTGAAAAAATTCACAGAAGTGAATTTTAAGAGATGGCAACACGAAATACTGTTTTATCTTACAATTTCGAATTTTGCAAAATTCTTAAGTGAAGATGCTACAATTGTTGAGGAAGAGGAAATTATTCTAAAAAACAAGCACCATTCAATGTATGGAGTTATAGTGACTTCTTATGCATGAATTATATCATCAACTTCCTTGAAAACACACTATACGACGTATACAACGAGGTCAAGAGAGCTAAATTACTTGGAAATTATTGAAAAAGAAGTATAAACGGAAAATACCAGATTGAAGAAATTCGTTGTAAGCAAATTCTTAGACTTCAAAATTATAGATTCTAAAACAGTGATAAATCAAGTCTAAGAGCTACAAATCATATTGCATGAGATACATGTAGAAGGTATGAAGCTCAATAAGTCATTTCATATCGCCGCGATTATCAAAAAATTACCACCAATGTGAAAAGATTTTAAGAACTATTTGAAACATAAACTCGAGAAAATTAAACTTGAAGATCTAATTGTAAGATTAAGAATTGGGGAAGATAATTGAAATTCTAAGAAGAAAATTCAAAATGTGCAAATGGAGGCTAAAATCAATTTGGTAAAGTCAAATACTAGCAAGGAAAAGAAGCACTCGGATAATGACAAACAAAAAAGTAAGACCATGAAATTCAAAGGAGACTGTTATAATTGCGGTAAGTCAGTCACATCACAAAGGATTGCCAATAGAAGAAGTAAAACAAAAAAGACTAAGTAAACTTGATCAAGGAAGACAAATTGTCTAACTATGTGTCTGAACTAATGCCCTTAATTGTTGTATTTGAAGCAAATATAGTAGACAATCCGAGAGAATCGTTCGTAGTACTGGCACTACTTGTTACGTTTGTGCTGATAATAAGATGTTTTCGTTTTGCACTCTTATCAATGGACAACAACTATTCATGAACAACTCGGCAACATTAAAAGTTGTTGGTGTAAGTAAAATAATGATGAATATGACATCGAGCAAAAAAATAGCCCTCATTGATTTGTTGTATGTTCCCGATATTCGTAAGAAATTGATATTTGAAGCTTTGTTATGCAAAATTTGGTTTGGGCTAATATTTGAGTTTGACTAGTTTGCACTCATAAAAAATGACATATTTATGGGTAAGGAGTACTTAGCCAATAGGCTATTCAAAATGAATGTAATGCCCATACTTTGTGATTTTAATATTAATAAAAATAAATCCTCTACTTCTTAATTGGGTCTTCTAATATATAACATGATAGATGATAACATGTTAATATTAATACTTTACGGAAGTTTAGATTTATCGTTTTCTATTTTATTTGATCAAAATCAGCTAGTGTAGAGGCTAAATCAGTCAAAACACCGTTTTATTCAATTGAAAGAAACTCGAATCCTCTATAACTAATTCCAATTGATATTTGTGATTTAAAATTTATGCAATCTAGAGAAGGTAAAAATTATTTTATTACTTTTATAGATGATTGCACAATGTACTATACGATGAACCATACGATAAATGTTTTGAATTATAAATCATTAACACGTAGAATTTAAATATTAGCCGAAGATGGCTATTAAAAATAGGTTCAATAATTTAATTTTATTGTATTAAACCCCTATTTGGTAGGAACAAAATTTAAAATTTAATTTAAGTCAAAGTTAGCGATTAATTTTAATTATATCTTCATGAGATCTACAATTTTTTACTACATATTTTATCAACTTTTATCAAAATTTTACTAAAAACTTATTTTAATCTCTATCAAACAAGGGCTAAATATACAAATTTAAGGGTAAAGCTCATTGTACTAAGCATCTGTACAAATTCAAGTTTGAAGCAGGAATACTTCACACTCAAAAACTTGATTTGGGCAACAACAATTTCAGCTTGAATTTGTTGAATTCATCGTTATAAAAGCTACAAATTTATTGAATTTTTTAAGAAATCAAATATGTTCAATTCTTAATGTTTATGGTGTCTGATGGGCCTAATCTCAAACATTACAAAAGGTTTGGGACTTCAATTCAACATTTTGAAAAGGTTTGGGACTGCTACTGCACAATATTGATAATGTTTAGGACTTTCGTTGCAGCATGTAAAAAAGGTTTGGGACTTGTGTTGCTTTTGTTATTTAAAAATTCAAAAAGCGCAAAAGCATAAAGAATAAAGGTAAGACTGCGGGGGAAATATTAAGCCCTGTTTGGTGTCCTTTTTCTTTGAAAAAAAAATATTATTTTGGATAGTGAATGTATAGTTAAAAAATATGAAAATTTTTGAATTTTCGTTTAAAATATTATATTGTGTGAATGTATAATTAAAAATAAATATATAAAAAAATTTGAAAAAATGATAGACAAACATAGACTTCAATACATGTCACTGTCAAAAGTTGTATTACAACACACCATTACATTTAACGCAATTTTAAAAGAAAAATAATATCTATTACAAATACAACTCCAATATTCGTCCCCAACACGCCTAACTACAAATACACTTTACAATGACCCCGTACACAAATTTGAACACCCATTTTTTTTCCCAAAAACTAATTCTTGTTTAACGGAGGATTTTGATTTCATTTTTTTTTTCTTTAAATTTATTTTTAAACACATATTTTATGGAATTAATAATTTTTCTCAATTTTTTTAACTTCACATTTTTAAAATTTTTATCAAAATTTACCGAAAATCTGATTTCTTCGTGTACAAAATGACTCAAAATCCCATTAGAGGGGTGGGGTTGGGTAAGTACATGAGGTGACCTCTCCTTTCTCACTTTCTGACCTTTCCTTTTGGACGTTTTACGCCATTCTTAGGAGGACAAACATGAGTCAAAATGACCCATCCAAATCAAAGAAACTTATAATCTGCTCTTTTTCAGTGGGTGCCACCATTTGTTTGCTTATCTATGCACTTTATCTTGGTACTACATTTTCTTACCTCAGAAGAAAAAGAATTTTACGTATATTTAAAGTGAAATATTCGTTTCTTTTTAAAATTATGTTCATTCATTTCAAAAGTGACTTAACATGAAATGAAAGTGTCAACTCTGTCATTACCTCTTTGCATGGACAATGTGCAAAGCAAGCAAGTATAAAAAGAAAAAGAAAATATTGGTCAAGTGAATGAAAAGAAAAATAAATATTGTTTTAAATAACTAACGTGCCTATATGTTCTAAAAGATTAATTAAACCCCTTTTTTAGAGAAATGGACTTTCGAATATTGATTTTTGGGACAATGCGTAGTTAAAATTTATGGAAAATCTTTGAATTTATATGCATAACATTTTACTGTATGAATGTGTTATTGAAAATAAATTTAAGAAAAAGAACATATTTCATTTTAACGATAGATAAATATGGGCTAAATTTGCTTTATTTGCACAATCTATTAGGAAAAGAACCCTAGAAAAAGAGGTAGAAGCAATGTGATAAAGAAGACAATAATTCACTATGGACCCTATCAATTCAATTCAAAGTAAGCAAGAAAGTACATCCCATATTCAAAACATATTTTACAGCTTGACGGGAAAATAAAGTTGGAGGCGTTTCTAATTATGAACTTCAACAAGAATCGGAACGTCCTAGTGTAGTTACTCAAATTGATCAATCGAGTTGTGTGCCAATGTGAAGTTATCAAGTTCATATTTACTAAATGAAAAAAAAAAAAATACACATTAATTGAATAAATTAATTGGAAGAAAACTCTAAAAATATTCATCTTTTGTTTCAAAAATTTTTTTTAATGACTTTAATTTACTATCCAATTAAGTGTGATGAATCCGTCGAATGTACATTGATCATAACTAAGTAAGATCATGACTAAGTAATTGATAAAAGAATTTATGATAATATTGTTCAAATGATTAAATAAATCATGAATCTGTCAAATATGATTAAATAAATTAAATACGTATATTAAAACGAAGAGTAAGATAATAAATGTGTCAAATGTACATTTATCGTAACTGAATAATTGACAAAATAATTAATGATAATATTGTTCGACTGATTCAAATGATAAATAAATTAAATACATATTGAAAAACGAAAAATAAAGTATTATTGAAATAATTAAATACATATTGAAAACGAAAAGTTAGGTATTATTGATATAATTGAATCATGGTAAGGTAGAATCATCCAAAAAAATGATTATCACGTGATATTTAATAATTTGTTTAATTCAACAATTATGAGGGTTAAATAATTTATTGTTAGGATGAATAATGGAGTTTATGTTTTAATGTAAATTTAATTCAAAAGACTTAATGCTACTTTAATTATGTATTAATTTTTTTGCTTAATTATATTCACTTGCTATCATCAATTAATTGATTGGAAAATGTTGAAATTGAGATGTGATCTATGTCTACCTGTGCAATAAGCGACATAGATTTCGACAAGAGATACTCTTATAGGTTAAGTAATCTTGGTTGAATTCCTGTAAATTATTGCATTTAAATAGGTTTGAAATAACATAGAAATATAATAACATAAGGCAAGTGAATAGAGCTAGTTCCACTCTCGAAATATCATTAGCTAAAATTGGTTGATTTGATTTTTAGACATGAGAAAGGTGTTGAATGATGTTGATCGAGTGGATGTTAAGTGACCCGAGACAAATCGAAAATCCTAACTACCTAATCTCTTAAAGTCCGTTAAAAAGTCTAACGTGTCGATTGGTTTAGATAAATTTAAAAGGAATTAAGTTTTAACCTAATTTCTTGATTTATTGTTTGATAACAACATTAGTTTAATTTGAAGTTAGGTTTAGATTAAAATTAATAGTAGATAAATAATATATGTGAGAACAATGTTTTGACTTTTAAATTTACTTTATTACTTTTCGCGATCCTTACAAATGCTTTAAGTGATTTCTTAATTATTAAAAATGTACCTATAAGTTAAAATTTATACGTGTTAGTGAATTTTATACCTATATATGTAATTTTTTCTAAAGAAGCGATTCTTGACAGTATAGGTGAGTTTTTATACTTATAAGTAATTTTTTTTTTAATCTTAAAAATGAATTTAAAGTTATAAGTAATATTTTTAACATAGCGATTTAATAAAGATTCTTTTAAAACTTATTTTTCTTCAAACTCATATTTAATTCCACATTCTCCCCAATTAAATAATTTTATGCATTAACTTACATTTTTTCTTATTTTTTAATCACGCATTCTAATTAATGTTTTACTTATTTAATTTTTAGTCATATATAGCATTTTTACTTTAGAGTATATATAAGAATTTTTTCAGCTATAAAGTAATTTTTACTTATAACTGATTTTTTTTTTAGTTATAAGTAGTATTTTTTACTTAGATGCAATTTTTACATAAAAATGAATTTTTTATCTTATAATTGATTATTTATTTATAAATAAATATCTTAGTTATAAAGTTATTTTAACTCTTAAGTGATTTTTCTACTTAATATGCCTTTTTATAATTTTACTTAATTTCTACTCATAAGTAATTCTTTTTTTAGTAATGCTATGTAGTCCCCACTGGGATTACAACCTCAATTTAGGTGATTCTAAATCATAGGTTAAATGAAATGTGGAATTTCACATATTATTTAATGTCACATTAATATCACCTAGACTAAGGTTGTAATCCCGGTGGGACTAAATAGAATTTCTCATTCTTTTTACTCATAAACAATTTTTATGCTTATATATAATTTTTTTTACTTATAAATGAAATTGTTAGCTCTTATTCATGGGTAAGTAAATTTATGTAATTTAATCTAACTAATCCTTTTTTAATTCATAAATTGTTGAATAAATAATACGCCTTAAATCCCCCCATATATTTGATAAATCTATACGGTTGAATAAATGAGAATAAGCACCCCGAGAATGATGTAATTCGGGTAATAATAAAACCAAAACACCATATAATAATAGACATATTCTAATTCTTGTCCAATCTAATATATCGCATCAAACGTACCCTCAAAGTTTACCATGGTTTTGTAAGAATTACTTTTTGCTTTTAAGTGTAAGTGGGATTGTATACGTTGTAAGAATATTTAAATTACCTTGTAATCACACAATAAACAATTTCAAAATCTCTATGTAAATTTAAATAGTATATGCATTTACTATTTATTCGATTCGAGAAGCATAATTCAATAAATTGATTATAATATTGCTTTAACACGATCAGTAAATATTGCACTTGGTATTTTATTGTAAACGGTGTCATTTTGTAATTCGAAAACCTACATAGGAGTTGAAATTCTTAATTTTGAAATTAGCAAAAATTAGTAAATGTTTAGCGTTTGTTTAGCACAATTTATATAAAAATCATTTTTTTCTCGTATTCATTTTCTGTAGTGCATTCTTTTAATATAATAATTTTGCACTTGAACCAATGACGTCTCATTTTTTACCTCCCCATTTTGACGTTACACCATAGTTTAGATGATAGTTATGGGTCAAAATGACCAATCAAATTCAAGAAACCTACCATGTGCTGTTCTACTAGGCATAACCATGTGTGTTGCCCATCTACAAAAAGAATATGTATATTATTGTAAAATTTAATTTCTTTCAAAAGTCATTCCCGTTCTTTACCGTCACCATCTCCTATATAAAGTATAAACCAAGACTAGAGTCGGTGGCGAGAAAAAAAATTACATAGAAAGAAAATAAATTAAAAAGCACATTAAATACCTCCATAAAAATGGTTCATTGGAATAGTTCAATGCCCTATTTTGGATAGGAAAAATCCCATCTATATGTATATTGACACAAAGTGCTTCTCCATAACAAAATAGGAATGAAAGTAGGGAATATGTCGACACTAGAAGTCTAAAAAGAGGACAATAATTCAACATGCATAGGACCCAATCAATCAAACAGTCCTAATCTCTTACCCTCAATGAGCAGAGTAAAAACTTCATACCGTTGATATGGAAAAAGAATCTTAGTTATAGTTATCCGAAACAATTATAAATTTATAGAACCATATTATCTTCAAAATACGGTTACTTGGAGCTTGAATTCTAAAGTTGCCTACTGGATCTCATATACTTATCTATGGTAGTTAGTGAAAAGATTTTATATCAATCGAATTCCAAGTAAGCAAGAAAGGACTCTCACATATACTTATCTATGGTAGTTAGTGAAAAGTTTTTATATCAATCGAATTCCAAGTAAGCAAGAAAGGACTCCCACATATACTAATCTATAGTAGTTAGTGAAATTTTTTTATATCAATCGAATTCCAAGTAAGCAAGAAAGGACTCCCACGTCCAAACTATTATCTTGGAGGCTAGTAAACAATAAACTCAAACTTGTTTTCGATCATGAACATATATAGTAAGAAAATCCTTTTAAATATAACTAGTAATAATTATAGTAAGAAAATATTTCTGGATTTTAAAGATATTAAAGTTTTAAGTTGTTCATCTCAAGATTCGATCAATCGAATGTATATGTTTCTTCATGACAATTTGCAGCATGGCTGCCTATTACAAAATTATCACAATTTTAATAAAATTTAAGCTTATTCTCTATTTCTTGCAATTTAATAAAATTTAATCACTGTTTGGTGGGGATTAAAATTAAAATTTTAGTATATTTGATAAAAATTGATAAAATATGTGGTTGAAAAATTGTAAATCAGAAAAATATGTGATTAAAATTTTAACTTAGCTTAAATTTGAATTTTGTTTTTAATCCATACCAAACAAGAATTTAGTGATAATGAGAGGAGTTGTAGGATAGACCTCACAACGTACATATTAATTATTGCATCAAAGAAAATATGCAAAAAGTCATTGTTAAATCAATGTGTTATAATACACAACAATTGCTTGTCTTTGAAGTTTTTTGTGTGAACACGACCAATAAACAAATATAATTAATTAGTACCACTTCTAATCGCCCTTTAAATAATCTCAAATCATCTTTTGCTTTTAATATAAGTTAGATTCAACAGATTAATTTTAATCATATATTTTACGGAATCCATAATTTTTCATTTATGCATTTTATCAATTTTTATTAAAATTTACTAAAAATCTGATTTATCAATACAACTTGTATTTTGTATCATAACCTGGTTTAAGCGTTCGAGTATTTTATTGTAATTTCTTCGTTACATTTTGCAATATAGCTGGCAACGATCAAGTTATCTTCTAAAGTTTTTTTTAACTTATTCTCCATTTTTTCCAAATTATGTCGTAAAAAGTTAATTATGCAATTTAATAAAATTTAGTGATAATAATTTGAGTGGTAGGCTCTCCACATACATGAAATTATTGAATCAAAGAAAACTTGCAAGCAAAAAGTTGATAATTTTAAATGCAATTTCGCAAATAGACAGAAAATAGTGCATTGGTATAATATGCAATAATTGCTTCGCTTCACAACAAAATGTTTGTTGTGTAATCTTAATGAATTCTTGTTGTTGAGGACAAAATAGGGCCAACAACTTCCAACTTTATATAGTCAGCCATACGTGTTTTAAATAATCTTAAACCATCTTTCACTTTTAATTGAATATAAATCGAGATCAAACGCACAACTCATATTTTGCATCGTACTAAATACATAAATTTAGACGAACTTTTTAGTAAACTTAATCATCAAGTCATTGTAGATCAAAAACGTTCGAGACGAATAATGTGATGTCACGAGTTTTTTAATGGATTTATATATCCATCGCAGACCATCTTGCTGGTGAATAATCGTAAACATATTTGAAAAGAATCAACGGAAAATCAATAACCAGCAATGAATAATGCTAGCATTACTCATCTGTATTATATAGTTACGATACGACCAACCTTTTGGACATATCATCAATGTGTATCATTAATAAGTGAATTGAATTAAATTATATCAATGTGTATCATAATAAGTGAATTGAATTAAATTCATGAATTAAATAAGTTTATACGCTGACTGATAACTTTTTTTTCTCAGCAAACACGTAATAAGCGATTTAAATTAAGAAAAATAGTAAAATAACAAATCAAGAATTTGTAACAGCTAACAACGATTTTTTACTTGAAATTATCATCTATGAATTTTATTAGTTTCGAAATTAAAGTAGAATATTAATGCATAATTCCAAAATCTAGAATGTTCTAGAGAAAGTAAAAGTAACTTGGTGAACAATTTGGTCTCCTCGGTCATGTAGTACTAATTTAACAAACATGCCTCAAGTATGTGCTACATAAAATAATTTGCTGAAATGTCCTTGCCACGTCATCATTCAACGTGGCATTCCGTACGGTCAACGTCTCAAGATTGACGCCACTTCATAATCAGCCAGCCACCGCCTTTCATACCTCCACGTCAGCATCTAACTGGGTCCCACACCGGTGCCATTTCATCAACAGAGGGTATTATCGTATATTTGTCCAACTCCAGTGGGAGTTTATGAAACTCCTCGCCTCCTCATTATTTGTCCTTTTTCTCTCCTCTCTCTCACTATATAGTCACGCTCTCACGGTGTTTCTTTTCAATTTACGGAATTTTTCTCTCCATATCTCAAATATCAGCTACAGTGGTGACTTTTGTTGGTTTCACGGCACCGATTTTCAGGTAAAAAAAAAAAAAAACAGAATTGGGGTTTGTTGTTTATACTATTAAAAAAATGTGTTTTAGTGCCTGCTTGACATTGATTTTTACCAAAAAAATAAAAAAAAATTGATAAAATTTGGTGGGTTCTTGAAATGCGTGGTTAAAAAATAAATGAAGTTGTGTGTTGAATAAAATGTCAGGTTAAAATTGAAGCTCGATCTATTTGACTGGCTTTTTAGTAAAAAGTAGTCAGGTTATGTGCTGTTTTGACCTATGTTTGTTTGTTAAATGTTAGATCTAGTTAGATCTGAGGTTTTTTTTAATGTTTTTGATAGTTTTATTTGACGACGATCAGGTCTTAGATTTTTGCTGAATTAAATTTCCAGGTTAGGAAGTGGGTTTTTATAATGTTTTATGAACTAAGGTTTTCAAGCTGTTTGATGTTTTCTTACTAGTTTTTGAAGGATATTTATTCAATTTGTTTTTATTTCTCTTTTGTATGAGTTGTGAAATGTTTCGTGTTTCTTTGCTATTAGGTTTTATTTTGTTTCTCTTCATTCTTTTAGATCTTTAACATTTTTGACTCATTACGCTTGTGCTCACCTTTTTTTTTTTTTAATATAATTTTTNTCAAGCTGTTTGATGTTTTCTTACTAGTTTTTGAAGGATATTTATTCAATTTGTTTTTATTTCTCTTTTGTATGAGTTGTGAAATGTTTCGTGTTTCTTTGCTATTAGGTTTTATTTTGTTTCTCTTCATTCTTTTAGATCTTTAACATTTTTGACTCATTACGCTTGTGCTCACCTTTTTTTTTTTTTAATATCATTTTTGGCAACTGTGTTATGTAATTGTTTGGTAATTTTTGGCGGTGTTTCTCATGCCATTTTTGGAATCCTTAAAATCCACATTTTCCAAATTGTATGTTGAAAATGTTAATTTTGCTAGTAAATTTCCAGATTGTTTGATTAACGTCATTTTGTAGAAATTAATGGTTATATCTTCTATTATGTATCTTAAATTTCGTTTGAACTGTCTTATCGTCTGTAATTATGGTAAGACTTATTTATATTGGGAAAAACTATACTTATTCTGGTTAATTGGAAGATTGGAAAATGTTTTCTAAAATTGAATGTTCTGTAATTTACGAAATGGACTTTTTTGGCCGTTTGATTTCATTAATGTGTGTTTGCAGAGGGTTGTGTTCTCCTACATGTTCCTCAATCTATTTTAAAGGATAATAGCCTGGTTACGTTCCAATTGTCTATTCCAGTTTTGGCACTATCATCTGTCTTTGAAGCAAATTTGGTTTGGTTTGAAACGAGTTGTATTGAAGCAGCCGTGGTTTAATTTGTCCTGTTTATCTGATCTGCCGTGTACTTTGTTTTGTAACTAATTTTGTCGGGTTTACATTTAGTTTGGACAGTGGTACATTTATTTTTGAGTGGTTTAACGAGCACGAGTAAAAAAAAAAAAAAAGGTTGTAGTGGCACAATTGTTGTTGTGCCTTAAAAGTGATAATTTTTGTTGTGGTCTCATAACCTTGCCTGTTATTCATCTGGAACTGCATGTTGTCAAAGCATTCACGTTTAATACTTTCTGTTATCCTCACTGTCTCACTGTGTAGGTTATAACATGGTGAGGAAGAGGCGAACTGAACTTCCTGGTGGAGGTGAAAGCTCGGAGTCTCAGGAAACTGGAGGAGGACGTGGTGGTCCCCAACATCCACCGGCACAACAGCTACCACAACAAGGTGGATATCAAGGTGGAGGAAGAGGATGGGGACCCCAGCGTGGAGGGCGTGGTGGGGGTGGCAGAATCCCTCCACAGCCATATCATGGTGGGTCTCCTGAATATCAGCAGGGTCGGGGCAGTCAGCAATATCAGCGAGGAGGACCACCACCTCAGCGCCGCGGTGGCATTGCAGTTGGCCGTGGATATGTGGCACCTGCAGGTGGGCCGTCCAGGTCACCAGCTCCCGAGCTGCACCAAGCTATGCAGGCTCCATATCAAGCCACAGTGACCACCCCGCCAGTGCCATATGGCAGTCCTGCAGGCACTTATGTGGAGGCTGGCTCTTCATCACAGTCACCTGAGCCAACACCTTCAGAAGTGACGGAGCAGATCGAGCAACTGGGAATCCAGTCAGAAGCGGCTCCAAGCCAAGCAATGCAACCTGCATCTAGCAAGTCAATGAGATTTCCTCTTCGGCCTGGAAAGGGTAGCTCTGGCACCAGGTGTGTTGTGAAGGCTAACCACTTTTTTGCTGAGCTGCCTGATAAGGATTTGCATCAGTATGATGTGAGTTGTATCTGCCTTTTGGTACTTCTGATTTTTGTCAATTTTTTGGTAAATATTCCGCTTCCTACAATATTGTCACGTCTTAAAACGCTAATTCGTGCTCTGTGAGTAATAGGTATCTATTACACCTGAAGTCACATCCCGTGGTGTCAACCGTGCTGTGATGGCGCAGTTAGTGAAGCTATATAGGGAGTCTCATCTTGGAAGGAGACTTCCAGCCTATGATGGAAGAAAGAGTCTTTACACTGCTGGGCCTCTCCCTTTTGTCTCAAAGGAATTCAGAATCATGCTTATTGATGAAGAAGATGGTCCTGCCGGTACCAGGTCCTTAATATATCTTAGCTGTTACTTTTGCCTGTTCAGGATCCTTCAATGATTCTAAGGCAATGCATTTTTTATATTTTTGTTGGATGCAGAAGGGAGAGAGAGTTCAAGGTCGTAATCAAGTTGGCTGCACGTGCTGATTTGCATCATTTAGGGATGTTTTTACAAGGCAGGCAAGCTGATGCGCCCCAAGAGGCTCTTCAGGTTTTGGACATTGTTCTGCGGGAATTGCCAACCAGCAGGTGCATGTTACTGCCTATTTTATTCCTTTTACCTATATTATTAATTTCTTTATTACTTTTGTACTAATTTTTCTATTGCATGTAGGTATTGTCCTGTTGGTCGCTCATTTTATTCTCCTAATTTAGGGAGAAGGCAGCCTCTTGGTGAAGGGTTGGAAAGTTGGCGTGGTTTTTACCAAAGTATTCGCCCCACTCAGATGGGATTGTCACTGAATATTGGTAAGTGAGATGAATCAACTTATTTTATATTTGTTAAAAACCCTCCTTTGGATTGTTGGAAATAAGTAGTTAAATTTTTGTTTTGCTAATGAGGGAACTAATTACTAACTTTTTGTACAATGATTTGTCTATCTATGTTATTTGACTACGATCTTTTGCTTCCTTTTTTGCAGATATGTCATCAACTGCTTTCATCGAGCCACTCCCTGTGATTGACTTTGTCACACAGCTTCTGAATAGGGATGTTTCAGCCAGACCATTGTCTGACGCTGATCGTGTGAAGGTTAGATATTGTACACTCTCCATATATAGGATGAAGACAGTTTGGCTGCATTTATGCTTTAAATGTTGTTTTCCAAATTTAGCTTGTTCACTGTACATTCAGCTATCATTTGAACTTCATACATGGACTTTGTGCTCTTTGATTAATATGGATTGGCTGGGCTGTTGGGAAACACAATGATTTGGAGTGTTGTAACACAAACATGAGTGTCGTCGTTTGGGCTGGAAAATAACACCCAAATTGGATTTAGCTGAGATTTGGGCTTGTGTTTGTTTGGTCTAATTTTGTTCCATCCCATTTAATATCGCTATTCATCTTTTCTTTTCAATTATGTTGGAAAACTCTGTAAAATTTAATATAGAATCAAAATGATTATTTCAACTAATCTGATTTGCTCTCTTCTTGAAACCTGTTTTAAACCCTAACATTGAAGTGTAAGTGTGTGTTTTTTATTCGTAAATATCTATATTGCTCATTTAATTGGGGTTCAGAATGGATGACCTGAATTGGGGCCATGTTTTTATGTGTTTTGATGGGACTGTTTCGGCGCTAAGGTAAAAAAAAAGTATGGAGTAAACCTTGGCCCTGGTCATAAAGTAGCAGTTCCAAGTTCAGTTGAAATGTTATGTTTCCTGGCGGTGTTTTTTAATTCCTTTCTTTTAAGACAATGAAGTTTTCCTTAATCTGTCGAGGTCAAGTCTGCTAAAGCATTTCTTGAATTTAGCTGATATAGTTTATGTATTCTTAAGAGGGATACATCCAATAACTATCTAGTTTTATAAATGTTACTCAAATCACAGATCAAGAAAGCACTAAGAGGAGTAAAGGTGGAGGTTACTCATCGAGGAAACATGCGCAGGAAATACCGCATCTCTGGTTTGACATCGCAAGCTACGGGAGAATTAACGTAAGGATCACCAATTGTTTGTCAGTTAAGTTGTAATTCTAGCTTCAATAAAGACCTGATTAATCTTGAAGTTTAGGCATTCCGCCTTTAGGGGATCTGTAGTTTGGCCAATTGATTTGACCTAGCAATGTTCCAACTATCTTTAGGCCTTCTAATGACTCCAAATTCTCATTATGTGTGACCGCTGTTGGATTGAATTTATTATGATCATGATTTAGAAGGTCTTTATGCAGTTGTCTGATATACTTCTTCCTGGCCTTGTTAGATTTCCTGTTGATGAAAGGGGCACAATGAAATATGTGGTTGAATACTTTCAAGAGACCTATGGGTTTGTCATTCAACATACTCAATGGCCTTGTCTGCAGGTTGGAAATCAGCAGAGGCCAAATTATTTGCCAATGGAGGTCAGTAGTTTGTGTAATTTATTAACTACCTTTGTTGCTCAACTTAAATATGGTCTTTGGGAGATGGACATATGCATGGATTTGAGCGGTGGACACGTGGCTTGTCAAGTTTTGGGACCCTAGTTAGGATTCTTTATTTCAAAATGGATACGGGGACACATTATTCATAAACATAGTGGAGATAGTTTTAGACTTTTAGTATGATCTAAAGATGTTGATAGTATATAACTGTCATAGTTGTGCATTTTGATAAAAAATTAATATATATAAAATATGAGATGAGAGAAGAATATTGTTATTTTGTTGGTAATTGTGGTTGTACCTGGTATTCGGTACATATGAGAAGAATATTGTTATTTTGTTGGTAATTGTGGTTGTACCTGGTATTCGGCACATATGTTTGTTAGATGTTGGAGAGTTGTGTCCATTTCTGAATGGCCAGACAGGTACCTTTTGTCACGTTGACCGCCCGACATGGGTATGGCAATGTACCAAAGTGTTGGTGTAACGCAATTAGCTAAGCCCTTGTTTGATGCCCATTTTTTTCAAAATACATTTTTCTCTATTTTTTTCAACCACAAGTTTTTCAATAAAATAATATACGCAATCCAAAAACTTTTTCTTCATTTTTAACTATACGCAATCCAAAAACTTTTTCTTCATTTTTAACTACACATTCTTCATCAATCTACTATTCCAAAATGCATTTTACACCAACAATTGGGGCTCAAACAGGCCCTAAATTTCTTAGATTAGGGTACTAAAAGATTGTTTTATAATCCAGGTCTGCAAGATCGTAGAAGGCCAGAGGTACTCCAAGAGATTGAATGAGAGGCAGATTACTGCACTGCTCAAGGTCACGTGTCAGCGTCCCTATGAAAGGGAGCGTGATATTCTTCAGGTTGGTCTTGTTTACAAAAAAATATATATATCTTTTTTTCCAATTGCTTTGATTTAATTTACAGGATATTTGCTTTGGATCATGTTATCGATGCAACCACATAGTTAGGTTTTGTGTGGAGGGGTATGAATGATGGGGAGAAGAATATAGTACTGTATGTATTCCGTGCTTTAGTTGTAGTTGATGCTGCTTTTATATCATTTGTTATTGTAAATATCTTTTATGATAGCTTCTACAGATGCATAGCGAATTAGCTTTGTGAGTATCATGTTATTCTTGGGACCCAATTTAGTTTGGTACCTGTCCAGTTTTGGCTTTGATAGCCATCAGATGATCTTCACCAGTTTAATCTGTAATATTCTTGCTACTAATCGATATATTTTCTTGTTAGACTGTACATCACAATGCGTATGCTGAGGACCCTTTCGCCAAGGAATTTGGAATTAAAATAAGTGAGAAGCTGGCTCAAGTTGAAGCTCGCATCTTGCCTGCTCCTTGGGTAATTGGAAACTCTTTATCTTTGCTCCTGCTGAATTGCTATAGTCTTGGTCTGCATTTTTTTAATATTCTGTGATGCTTCAGCTCAAATATCATGATTCGGGTCGGGAGAAGGATTGTCTGCCCCAAGTTGGACAGTGGAATATGATGAACAAGGTAACAGCCATGTTAAAATGGCTTTTCTTTTTATGGTAATTTATCAAACATGGCGCATGAAATAATACGAGGGGATTTATGTAAAGGGGAAAACATCCGTTGATTGCAAATATGTGAATCAGGCAAGAAGACTTATTGCTCGTGTTAAATTTTTGTTAGTTTTAGTAGTAATACTTGCTGATCACCTTCACTTACACATGGTGTTGATTTGTTTATTCTTTTTTTGACCTTGCCTGGCATACATGATAGCTTTAAAATTGCAACATGTCATGTTTTTTCTAAATATTGGAAGCAAATATTTGTAATTTATTTACTTGTTAGGCAGATTTTATGGACGGTAAGTCCATTGTTATTTGATTTGAGCCTGTATATTTCTGCTGTTAACTTGTGCTGCTGTTAATTTTTCTCTTGAAATTTTATTTTTTGGTTGGTGTCATGCAGAGGATGGTTAATGGTGGCACAATCAACAGCTGGATCTGCATTAACTTTGCCCGCAATGTGCAAGACAGCATGGCACGCAGTTTTTGCCATGAGCTTGCTCAAATGTGTATTACATCTGGCATGGTAATGCCATTTGAATTCTGTTGTGTCTTGCAGTATTTTACTTCTTAGTTTCATTTCTCTCTGATTTTATGTTTTTCTCTACAGGCTGTCAATCCAGAGCCTCTCTTGCCAGTTGTGAGTGGCCGCCCTGATCAGGTGGAACGAGTCTTAAAATCTAGGTTTCATGATGTCATGACAAAACTGCAGCCCCATGGAAAAGACCTTGACTTGTTAATTGTTATTTTACCTGATAATAATGGCTCTCTCTATGGTACGAGAGGATGAATATTCGAACATACATGCCTTTTCTATTTTGCGAATGTGGATTTTTTTTTTTTACTGATTTTTTTTATTTGTTCGTTTGCACAGGTGATCTAAAACGGATATGTGAGACGGATCTCGGCATTGTCTCCCAGTGCTGTTTGCAGAAGCATGTTTACAAGATGAACAAACAGTATCTTGCCAATGTAGCCCTGAAGATTAATGTGAAGGTTGGAGGGAGAAACACAGTGCTGGTTGATGCCATTTCTAGGCGCATACCCCTCGTCAGTGATCGGCCTACTATCATTTTTGGTGCTGACGTTACCCATCCCCACCCTGGCGAGGACTCTAGCCCATCCATTGCTGCTGTAGGATGCTTTATTTGACCACTTCAAGTTTGACATCTCTACTGTTTCTTTTTCTCGGTTGAGATGTCTTATGATTACCGGCATTTCTTTTCAGGTTGTTGCTTCCCAAGATTGGCCGGAAGTTACAAAATATGCAGGTTTGGTCTGTGCTCAAGCCCATAGGCAAGAGTTGATTCAAGATTTGTATAAAACCTGGCAAGATCCGGTTAAAGGGACTATGACTGGTGGCATGATCAAGTATGCAAACACCTAGGAAGAAAAATTTCTTGATTCTTTTTACAATATAGCTAAGAAGCACCAACATTGATACGAGTGTTAGACATCACTCGACACTGATGCCAGCACAATTTTTCAAAAGTATACTGACACGACACGACACGTTCTTACATGCTAATTTTTTTATTTTTTATATAGTGTAGTAAATTTGTTTTTCTTGATTTGAGCGTGTCGACAATGTATCTCCTAACGTGTTGCTGGCATATCAATTCTTACAAAACAAAAAATAATTCGGCCATGCCACCTGGGGTTTTTGACACATGTCGACTTGTCGGTTTATCTCCTAGCGTGTTGGCAATGTGTGAGCGATGTGTCTGATTGCAATGTGTCAGCGATGTGCCTAATTTTACAAAATCAAAGATAATTTGGACACGCCACTTGGCATTTCTTACACGTGTTGGTGTCTCGGCCTCGGGATGTTGGTGCATTCTAGCAATATAGTGATCGTCTGCTTTATAATTATTGGGAAATTGTAATCCAACGTTTTTGTGGCCTTCATCTTTGTGCTTCTATTGTTCAGAGAACTACTTATTTCTTTCCGTAGAGCAACTGGACAGAAGCCACAACGAATTATTTTCTACAGGTATTATCGAATAACGTTCCTATTATTCCGTCTTATGAAGTACCCCTTCTACTGTCTCCACGTCTCTTTTCTTTCACGTCACTATGTCTTCTCCATTTCCAGGGACGGTGTCAGTGAAGGGCAGTTTTATCAAGTGTTGCTTTATGAACTCGATGCAATCCGTAAGGTAAATTTCCTTTAGGTCTTAAGAATCAATTTACGATTTTAAGGTTGTATGTTTGAAAGCTAATTCCAATATTTTTGTCTGCTACTTTCGTTCAACCCGATTCAGGCATGTGCATCTTTGGAACCAAACTATCAGCCCCCTGTTACTTTTGTTGTGGTTCAGAAACGTCATCATACAAGGTTGTTTCCTAATAACCATAGCGACAGGCATGCAGTTGATCGAAGTGGAAATATACTCCCTGGTACACTTTTTGACTTGATTCCTGTTGGTTTTATTTTTTCGAAGTTGATTAATTATTAAAATGCCATTCCTTATTCTTATTTCTATGAATTTTTACAGGCACTGTCGTAGATTCTAAAATCTGCCACCCTACTGAGTTCGACTTCTACCTCTGCAGCCATGCTGGGATACAGGTATCTCTCCATACTTTACCTAAATGGAATTTCACTTTCTCCTTGATGGATTGATTAGGATCCATTTGACTGCAGGGTACTAGCCGGCCAGCTCACTACCATGTCCTATGGGATGAAAACAAATTCAATGCTGATGCTCTTCAGTCACTTACCAATAACCTTTGCTACACGTAAGTGCTTGTCCTCTATTCTTTCATTAATTCTTAGCATATGTTTTATGCTGTATTGGATCAGATGGTAAAACAAACAATTCCAAGCTGAATAATACAACCTACCAAACAAGCATATTATGGTATGATTACTTATTGGTTTCATTTTCAACTTTTGTAGATATGCAAGGTGCACACGCTCTGTTTCGATTGGTAGGTTTCTTTTCATTGGCTTTCCACAATTTAATATTTATTTATTTATTTATTTATTTTACGCATAAAATATATGTTACTTATTATTCTTATACTCTTGACAGTGCCTCCTGCATATTATGCCCATTTGGCCGCTTTTCGTGCACGCTTTTACATGGAGCCGGAAACGTCGGACAGTGGGTCAATGACAAGTGGAGCTGCTGGTCGAGGTGCAGGTCCAGGTCCAAGGAGTTCAAGGTTTCCTGGAGCAAATGCTGCCGTTAGACCCCTGCCTCAGCTCAGGGATAATGTGAAGAGGGTGATGTTCTATTGTTGAAGTGTGTTCTCAACGTTGATGATGCTTAGTTATTAACTTGTTTGTCGAATTGGATTATTTAATCGACTGAATCTCTGAAACAATGATTTGTATCTTTTGTCGAATTTGGGTGTGCTGCAACTTATGGTTTGTAAGAAATGTTATCCGTTTTGTGAGGCTTTTGGAGTTTTTAAGTTAATATTAGACGGTTTGCCTGGATTTTCCGAGTTTAAAGGAGCTGATAGCTTCCAACGTCTCTTTCTGCTAAAACCTAAGGGAAGTTTGTCACCAGTTGCATCTTGCAACGTCTCTTTCTACTAACAGTATCATGTATCTGTAAAGGGCTTTGCTAAGTGTACACTGGGTTTGACACTGGGGGTAGAGGCATGGGAGGGGGGCCCACAATTTTTTTTTATTGGTTGTGGACTCCCTTCTTGTGAGGGGTCAGTACACGGAGTTTTGTTATGTTTCAACCCCTATGGTAACATAGCAAAAATCCTGTACACGGGTGTCAAATCGGATGTACAATTAACTTGACATCTCGAATTACAAATAGCAAAATCCATTTGTAAAATGGTTAGTAGGATCTAACTCTTATGTATATAAAGATTTACATGATATCAAATGATATTTTATTATTTTTCAGTTTAAAATATAATCAACATTTTCATTAAATCATATCCCTTCACATTATATATTATAATTCATTATGTACAATTTTTATATACAAGTAGCAAAATTCTTATAAGTAACCCACGCATTAGAGTTGTATGTTCTAGTATTGAGGCTATTACCTCAATGGCTTTCTTAGATTCCTCCATGGCATAATGTAGAAATGAGAAAGTCCCTTTATTTGTAATTTTATTCTTCACCAAATTTACTACAATAGCGAACAAGTATGATGATCAGTTGTGTTTTTTACCCGGCAATCTGATTTTTAGTAGAGCAGAAAACATTGTGTATTTTTGACATCATAGTACCGAGCGGAGGATCATTTGATTCATACTTTAAAAGGTGGAGACAATAACCTTTGTGGCAATAAATCAACTTTCAAAAGAACTTACCGTACAATCATAATCTTGAGACATTACCGCTAGCACTTACTGTACAATCATAATCTTTTTCTAGAGATTTTTAATCCAAAAGAATTAGAATTAAACTAGTGTACCAGATCTATTCATTTATCAGAATAGTACCCGAATAAAATTTTTCAAGAATACCCTCCTATATAAAATTTGCAACTAAAGCCATTATAAGTATATAGAAATTTTAATCAAGTCTCCAAAATTTATGAATTCAAAATCTTTGATAAGTTTAACTCCAAATATTATGCAAGACTTTTTTGATTTAAGAACTGCAACATATAGTAAACTAAATTACCAAAGAGAAGATCTAAAATGATTCTTCACAGAATATTTAGACCCAAGATTAAAATGTAAAAATGCTTATATAGCCAATCAAGCAATTAAATTAGAAAAAGATATATAATTTTTTTTTTCGATCTAGAAAGAAGGATTGATGAACTAGACATAATCATTGAAGAAAAAACTAACAAAAGATAGTCAATTTTATACATTTTATTGTGATCTTTTAAATATTTACAAATTCATTAAATTAATAGAAAATCTAAAAAATTCCGCTGCACCACCCTGAAATTGGTATCAGAGCCAAGTTACGAACCTAAAATAAAGAAGAATATAATAGACGAAGAAAATATAATTGAAGAATTTTTGAAAAAATTTGAAAAACATAAAAAACTAAGTTATTGTTATTTACCTAAAAATAGTATAAATGAAAGTTTTGAAGACGTACACAAAAGATTAGAGAATCTAGAATATAATATACAAATAGGTAATGCCATTCTAGAGAAAAATCTTAAGGGAAGAGATAAAATTATAATTAACTCACCTCAAGATTTCAGGATGACACAGAAAAATAAAGATAAAAGAAAAAAATCATTAGATAAATCAATATATGATTATAGAGGTTGAAGAATTAGAAAAAAAATTCTTAGAATCTACTGGTGAAGAGTATACTGAATATAAAAAACAGTTAGAAGAGTTAACTGAGAAAATGGAAAATACAAAAATGAATACAAATCTAACAACTAACCACAATATAAAAACAGAATTTAGTAGTGATGAAAAATATGAATATCCTTATGGTACACCAATACCTAATAAAGATGGTATTAACCAATATAAAAAACACAAAGAAGATACACCGATAATGTAAGAAAACAATCTGTAAAAGAAACAAATCCAATAAAATCTTATAATAAACAAATCCATACAATAGGGATATGGTTAAACCTAAATTGTGTAGATAAAGATAAAACTATTGAGACATTGATAAAAAATACAGACTTAGCTATACAATTTAATAAATGAGAAACATATATCACATTTGAATTTATAGAATATACATTCAGAGGAAGTATATCTGGAGAAAACTATTAGAAAATATAAAAAGAAGAATAAAATATAGTGAAAATATAGTTGAATGATTAGATAATAGGAATAACTTAAATGAACAAAATATACAAGAAATATTGAGAAGACTTGAAAGAGCCTTGCGAACCAAATTCCTAGGATATAGATATACAACAGATAAAGAAGCTAGAAAACAAGAGAACTTTAATAAAGGAATGGTAGCAATGGAGAATCTGAAAATATGTGATATGTGTGAATTAGAAATATATACTTATAAATTTGAAGAATTATATTATGTATTAAACCAATGAGATTATCAAGAAAATAAGTCAATACTAAGGTCTTATTTTACAAAGTTACCATTCGCATGGAGAATCAAGTTATTAAAAGAATATGAGAAATTATTACCTCTTGAAGAAGAGGAATGTATAAATATAGATAGTCTTGGAAGTATGATTCAATTGACTAAAAGAATGATAAGCATCTGATGTAGAGAAGCCTTAGAAAATAAGAAAGCATATAAGATAAGAAAAAACTCTTTATGCTGTTACAAGGATGCTGGCCAAATTGAACAATTTGATTGTCATAAAAGAATGTATAAACCTTATAAGAAATACAAAAGGAAGTTCAAAAAATACAATAAGTTTAAAAAAGGAAGTTTTAGACCACATAAAAAATATTTCAAGAAAAGAAATTGGACTAAAAAGCCCAAACCAAAATATATCAAGAAATGTAGATGTTTCATCTGCAATGAAGAATACATTGCCCTTCAATGTTCCAAAAAGAAAGACAAAATATAAAGACTCTTAGGATTTATGAAGAATTTTAAAATGATAGTAATATAGAGCCAATAGAATATTTTGATGATTTAAGTAGTGAAAGTAGTAGTATTTATGAATTAAATACATTTTCATCAGAAGAAGATCCCGATGAGATAGTATATATGAATCAAGAAATACAACAAATACATGAGAAAATAGAAGTAGAAACAACTGAGGAAGTAGAAGACTCAGTAGAAGGAATAAATCAAGAAATCACCTTTGATACTAGAAAATACAAAGGAATGACAAAAAAGATATTAGACTTACAGGAGAAAGATGTATTCCATCAAGAATTTTTAGGAATACTACTAAGAGTAAATAAAATAATTGTAAGTATGAACTATAAAGAAATATCTATCAATATAGAAGACACAATGAAAAAAGCAAGGATCCATATAATCACAAAAGAATGAGTAAGACAAAAGTTATCCAAAATTTTAGAGAATATAAGAAACAAATTAAAATGTATTGAGATAGAAGGAATCCAAATTATGATAAAAGGTTCTTTAGAGAAGGGATGAATAGACCAATAGAGATATATTGTATGGACAATAGAATCCTAAAAGACCCTATAGATGCTCTCTTAGGAACTGTTGTAGGAAATCTAGTTTATCAAAAGATAATATTTATTGTAAAACCAAAATATTGTCTCATTAATTGATGAAAATATTGACCAGGGTTTCAATTTATATTATACAATTGGAAACTTAAAAATGTTGCGAAAAAGTAAGGCTATTAGTATAAGCATAAAGTCAATTTTTGCTTTTAGTATTAGCCATCATAACAGTCTAAGAAAGATAACTGATAATATTATCATACATAAAGACGTTGAAGAATTAGCCCAATATAGAAGAATTAATCCAATATATACCTATCAGAAAATATTAAGAACATGAAGTTACCATACCAGAACAAATAATGCTTAATTTTCACAAACAAGCAAGAGAAATCAATTCTGAAGGGAAATTGATAAGAAGAAACAGTGTCAATATAGAAGGAAATAATCTTATTGCAAGATTCCCATCCAAACAAAAATCTAAGATAAGCCAACTTAGAAAACTAAGTATTGCTGAACCATCAAATTCACAATATTATATCAAAACAAGATATGTTAATCAAGAAGGATACAAGAAAAATCTTCTTGTCCTCATAGATACTGGAGCTGATAAAAGTCGTGTAAATGCTAAATTTGTTAGTCATTTATTAGACTTTGAGTTATCAGAACCATACATATTGAAGGACTATTTAGGAAATAATCTATAAATAAGAAAATATGTAAAATTCTCTCTTATATTTATAGGAGAGGATCAGAAAGAACATACTAAAAAAATAATTCTATATAAAGATGAATTATATGAAGTTAATTGTTCACCTATATTATTAGGGATTGATTTTCTTGAAAAATTTAGCCCTTATAAAATTTGTCAAGGATATTTAAAGATAATGATTGATGATAATTCAATCATCATATCAATAATAGATGAAAATATGAAACCATTGTTATCATGGAAAGAGTAATTAATACTAACCCCATAATTCCAAATATTGAAGTTATACTTAATATAAAAAATTATTGTAGAATTAAATTTCATGTTTATTTAGATACATGAAGTACAATAAGCTTATGATTACCAAATGTATTACCATCTGAATACTGAAAATATGATTCAAAAAAGGTTGTCACTGCTACAACAGCAGGTGGAAACAAAGTAATATATAATAAATATGCCACATAAGTACCTTTTCTAATATCTTGTAGAGAAGTATTTGTTGATACAATGTATATGTCAACATCCATTGGGTGTTATATTTTATTAGGACAAAATTTCCTACTAAAATATGCACAATTTACACAATATATAGATATATATAACTCTTTGTGCACATAAAATATTTACACAAAAAATGACTAAAACTATTAGCATAGCATATAAAGAGATCAATCATCAGAGCTCCTCAACTCAGCATGGTGGATGTTGGAATACAGAAAAATTTAAACCAGTTATAGTTTTAAAAATGACAACAGAAAATATGTTAGAAAGATTGAAAAGAGAAATTTCTGAAACCTACTCAGAAAACCCATTAAAAAAAGGAACACGGACAAAGTAAATGCAAAGATAGAATTGATAAATTCAGATACAATAGTAAAAGTCAAACCAATGAAATATATTGTAGAAGACCAGAAAGAATTTAAAAACTAAATAAAAGAACTATTAAAAGCCAAATTAATTAGGCTTAGTAAAAGCCCACATAGCAGCCCAATCTTTATGGTTAGAAAATATTGTGAGATAAAAAGAGGAAAAATCAGAATGATAATAAATTATAAGAAATTAAATGAAATCACTAAATTTGATAGATATTACTTGCCTAATAAGGATACCCTTATTAATCAAGTAAAGAATAAGAAAATATTTTCAAAATTTGATTGTAAATCAGGTTTTTGGCAAATTGTACTTACAGAAGAAAGTAATCAGGTTTTTGGCAAATCGTACTTACAGAAGAAAGTAAATCACTAACTGCATTTAGTACACCCAGTCTTTTAGGACAATATGAATGGAATGTAATGTCATTTGGGTTGAAAAATGTACCACAGATATTTCAAAGAAGAATGGATGAGATAATTAAACCAATTACTCATTTCTGTATTGCTTATGTAGATCTACTTATTCATTCAAATAATATAAATGAATATATTGAATATCTTGAGAAATTTTGTTATATTATGAAAAAATATGATATTACACTTTCTCAAAAGAAAGCTGAGATAACTAAAATAAAGATATAATTTTTGGGATTAATTATAAAAGAAGGAGAATTGCAATTGTAATATCATATTGGTGAAAAATTTCAAGAATTTTCTAGAAGAAATCAAAGATAAAAAATAGTTACAAAGCTTCATTGATATATTAAATTATGCTGAAGGATTCATTGAAAATTGTGTTAAGTTAAAAAAATATTTTCTTCCAAAACTAAGAAAAAATGTAATATGGTTTTGAGAAGAATAAGATTGCGAAAATCTAAGAAGGTAAAAGAGGAATTGAAAATCTTGCCTAAACTGGTAATTCCACAAGAAGAAGATTTCTTTATCTTTGAAACTGATGTTTCAGATAATTACTGAGGTGCAGTATTAAAGGTTAAAAAGAATCATAAAGAATATAAATGTGAAAAGAATTGTTCTTGACTTAAAATACTTGCATGTTACACATCAGAAACATTCAAAGAAGTTGATACAAGATATGAGACGAACATGAAATAACTCATTGCTGTAAAGCGAGGAGTACAAAAATATGAAGATTATTTGTTGCAAAAAAGTTCTTAATTAAGACTGATAATACTCAAGTTAAAGTATTCTTAAAAAATAATGTTTATCCATATATTGCTAATAGATATATTATTAGGATTCAAATTTGGTTTCATATTTCAAATTTGATATTGAATATATAAAAGGAAAAGCTAATTTTCTTCCTGACTATCTTAGCAGGGATGAAGCTAGATCAATTAAGGACGAAAGTCCAGATACTTGAGATAAAGTTTCCTAATTGAAAACACAAATCCAAAATATATAAGATAGTCTTCGAGACAAAATAAATATAGTCATTGAGGCAGATGAAACTTGTACCAAGTCTAGTATCTCTTCACAGGGACCAATAAATACTAGTGCTCTTCCCGAGGATAAATGGAAAGAAAAAGAAGGTTACAGGAGCCCCTTCACAGGGAATACTTAAGCCTATTACTGGTAAAGAAGATATGAAAATATGAGTTCATCCATATGAAGAACATATAATCTATTCCAATGCTAGGAAGGATACAAATGATGAAGATATATGTTTTCTTGATCACTTACTAACCACTATAATTACAAATAAACTAAATGGATCAGAAGATATTGAAAAAGAACTATGCAAGATACTTTGGGATTACAGTGATCATCATTGTGAGCATTGCATAGTGGAAGATATAAGCCAAGCATCTCTCAACAGTGAAGAGTTCCTCGCAAAATTCTTTAATTCGAGGATGGAAAAGTGATGAAGATAAGATAAGTGATCCTTTATCACTACTTTAATAAAATACTTTATTGAAGAAAAACTGTGATCACTATAAGACAAAAGATAGTGCAAGAATAAAGTTATGGGCCTCCACCTACCAGCTAGAAAAGACGTACCAACCAAAAAGATAATGCTATCAAACACTACCCAACAAAGAGGAAAGTGAAAGGAAGAGACAGTGGCAGACACCCGTGAAGATAAGATTCGTTATCACTAAAGGAAAAACCTCTATATAAAGGAAGGGGATTCAAGCATTCAAGACAGATCTCGCTGGATATATCTATGAAAATCTCGATTCAAAATTAAATTCCTTTGGATTACACCACTTTTAATCTGTATACACCACTTGTATTCAAATATATTAGAAAGTTTGAATATATCTGAACTTGTAATAAGGTAATCACTTATGGAGTTTTAAACTTTATAAGGTGAGTACCAAATGTATGTAAATATAGTTTGCAATCATGTACTATTTCAGTTTATGAATATTAAGATGAATTTGTTATGTTCAACAAAGTTTTCTTAAAAGGATTTCGTTAAATTTCTCATGATTCCTCGACAGTACAGATAGAGATTTTAAAAGATTTTCAAAACATTGTTTTTGAATGGATGTTAGCCATGTCAAAAGTACCCATTTCTAACAAAATTGTAGCACCTTATGTGTGAGTGTATCTTTTAAAATTTTGTTCTAAGTAAGAATTTGATTATAAAAAGAGTTTGAATAGAGGTGAAAAAAGAGACTCTGAATTCTGTGAGATATCCTCTGTGGCAACACGGTTAGTTCTCTAGAGTGAGAAATGCAACCTTAATTGAAAAGCATTTTTTGCGGAAGTAGTTATGGACCCAAAGCATGCAAAGAAACTATAAGAACATACTGGAGGGAAATTCTAGTTATTTCCATTGATTACTGTAAGTTATTTACATGCTTTTTATATTCTTACGCTTTAATTATTGTTGATATTTATGAACACTTCACAAATATCTACGTCTAATGATAATTGTCTTAAATTATATTTGAGTGAAAAAAGATATTTCGTTTTTACTAAGTGTAGTTGAAAAATCTGAAGATATACTTCGTTGATGGGTATGGCAATTACAATTCTCGAACTCGAACTATGAGGCCCGACCTAAGCCCACATATTTTGGGCTAGAAACAAGATCGGGTCAAGACACGAGGTCGGGTATGGTTTTGAGGTCGGGTATAATCCTTGACCCGCCTGTTCTCTTCACCTTAACACACGTTTCCTACGAATACTTGTCATATTTAAACATAAACTCCTCGACCGCCTGAACTCGAGCTTTGACCAATTGATCTTCGAACTCTTTCGTGGCATGAATGAGCTCGAGCTTAGCTTCCTCGACCTCGTCCTTGGCAGCCCCTATTCGGTCTCGAACTTTTCTGGTCTCGATTCGTGCAAGATCGCGCTCAACCTTGAGCTCTCGGATGCGCCTCTCCTTTTTCTTCATTTTCAGCCTCGAGCTCAGCCCTCTTGCTTAAGGATCCCAGATTCCTCAATGCCAGACCTCGGGCTATACTCAAAGCATGCATTATCAAGATCATGAGCATCGAATCAAACTAAGCAATGAGAGTAATAACAAAGTTAGGGCTGGAGATAAACATTTACTTTCAAGGTAATGAGCTCGAGTGCCCTCACTCCCTCATCGGGATCGACCTCCTCTTAGTACTTGGTCACCAGGTTTGGGATTAGCGGACATCGAGCATGCTCCTCTAACGACCTCTGGGGTACCTCGAGACGTAGAGGCACGAGTGGATGGACGAGGAGAAGGCTGAGGTCGAGATGTTTGCCCAGGCCCACTTGGCACTTTGCTTGATGCGGGCTCTCGTGCTCGTTTCTTTCCTTTCGGGGGAACAGGCGCCTTTGGCTTCGGGCCTGAGGCCTTCTGATGAACGTTGGCAAGAAGGGCTGACAGATTGAAAGACATTTCCAAATCTGCAAGAAAGAACAAGTCATTTGCATGACCTTAGTTCGAGTTATAGTAAGAAAACAATAAGAGTTTAGGCTCGTACCCTCGACTTCCCTTATGTTGACGAGATCGAGGGTGTCATCCTCGAGCAGGTAATCAACTTTGGCTGCAAGGGGGTCGTGGTTTACTAGCCTCAACATATCCCTTTCCAAAACCTAGAAGTATGCATGAACCTCATTAAACCTATCCTTATCGGGGATTTCCCACATCGGGGTAAAAGTATGATCGAGGTTATGGGGCTTAACAAAAAAGAAATGTTCTTTCCAACCCCGAAGAGAGCTCGGTGTGTCTGGTGTCCTAAACCCCACTTCGTCGATAGATACACGAAGCAAGTCAACCCCGGGGAGAATTTCAAGTCAAAAACCATCCTTAAAAGATCGACCCTAGGCTCGACCCTAAGATATCGACATAAGATAAAAAAATAAATTAAGAGCCTCCACCCGTTCGGAGCCAATTGGCCCGAACATCTAAGAAATGAGGTCAGGAAATCAATGAAGAATGGGTGAAGGGACCACCTAAGCCCAGCTTTAAGAGCATACCTAAAAAATGTCATCTCTCCATCTCGAGCATCTAAAACGGTTTCGTGGGGTTCAGGGGTCCTAATATCACAAAAGGGCATAAACCCGAACTCCATAGCAACTTTTATCACGACATGCTCTTTATACTTGGTTGCTACTCGTGGGTATGTCAAGATCGCCTTGACCTCGGGGTGTGAATCTATAGGTACGGCCATGGGAATAATGGACGTACCTGCTACCTCGGGACTCTTAGTAGCCAAACTTCTAGAGGATCGACTACTACTACAACTCTACCTATCACTATTGCTACTCGACATTAGCACTGGAAATAAATAACTTAAAAGGCACGAACGCTTACCTCTTAAATGGAGATCGCTTACAAACCCCCCTAAAGCTCGAACTGTTTTTACTGAGAAGTTGAGAGTGAAAAAGTGAAAAATGAGGGGGGGGGGGGGGGGAATAGGGTATTTATAGGGTAGAAAGGAATATCAAAGGTTTAATCATGGCCTTTGGATCAGGCCACACGTCAAGCATTCAAGGTCGATCTTGTCTTGCCCTACACGTGTCAATACAGCTGTCATGCATCGACGACCTTACAAATTCGACCTTGTGCCACTCATGGCACTACAAATACGATCTCGTGGGTAACCCAGCTCGAATGTCCTGTGCTCGTCCTTGGTCCTTTTTTCCTCAGTGTATCCTAGCTCGCAGCTCAAGCTTGGGACCTTGTAGCTGCGACCTATATACACGGGGGCATGTGATGAGTATGGCAATTACAATTCTCGAACTCGAACAGTGAGGCCTGACCTAAGCCCACATATTTTGGGCTGGAAACAAGATCGGGTCAAGACACGAGGTCGGGTATGGTTTTGAGGTCGGGTATAATCCTTGATCCGCCTGTTCTCTTCACCTTAACACACGTTTCCTACGAATACTTGTCTTATTTAAACATAAACTCTTAGCTAAACGAATTCGATCTTAGCCCAATCTGTGCAGTTATAACAGAACACGAATACCTTGAACTAACTAAGGAAAGTTGAATCATTTTAGGACTCAACTTCCCACATCTATAAATACATGGACAAGCATTATTTTCCAGGTATGTTATCATTAATATTCAGCATACAATTTCTTACACGATTTTCTTTTCNCTTCACAAACATCTACATCTAATGATAATTGTCTTAAATTACATTTGAATGAAAAAAATATTTTGTTTTTACTAAGTATAGTCGAAAAACGTGAAAATATATTTCTCGTTGGTCAAGAAAAACTTGAAGAGATATATCTTGATATAGATTATGCTTATAAACACAATATATGATTTGATCTTGTAGAAACTTCTAAAAAAATAAAAAAGATTGAAGATATCATAACTGAATACGAAGATATAAAAGAAGAAGTTTCAGAATGTATTGCTTTTGGATATATAACTAAAGAAGATGAACCTAAAGCCTTTAAAAAATTATCAAAATATAGAGAATATTTAGATCACGTTGAAAGGTTAAAGAAGCATCGTATAAATAATTAATAAACCACGAGGAAAGAGAAAATATCAAAAAATTTAGGAAAATCCAAGATAGTACCAGTGAACTAAGATCCAGAGAAATCATGATACTCATTGAAGAACTTAGAAGGAAAAATAATATAGAAAAGTGAGATAAGATCTTGAAAACTATAAGATATCACCAATACGAGCAACAACAATACTTGATTTGATTACAAGAAAATACTGAACTAAAATTCTCAGGATTAGTTCTAAGAACCTACAATCTAAACGAGAGAATTGTAAGATATAACCCCGAACAATTTAACAACTGAAAGATAAAGAACATAATTTGCAAATATAGAAGGAAAGCGCAAAAATAATATTTTTTAATAAAGACTATTTTATATTATTAAAATCCTTGTGAGGATCTGACAGGATTCTTGCAAAATCCTTCTAGTAGTATATCATGACTCAAAGAATTATACATTCTAATATTGTTTACACATATAGCACAATAGATGTAATTATTCTAATATATGATAAGATATAGTTTTTGAGTTCATATTATTTTTAGGTAGAGTTTATTGGAGAAGATACCAAGTCGAAGAGGTGATGGTGTAACGTGTGAAATTCTTACATTTTGCTTGATCATACGACCAAACAAACTTTTGTTCTATTCCAAAAGAAGATATACTGTACAATTCACTTTCAAACAAAGCTCTCTACTCCCACGCTCCAGTTATCATACATTTACCTCGACCTTTCCCTACTTGAAAGACTAATACGACTGCTTGAAAGCGGATGGATTTTGCGTTGCGTTGGTTTGGTTACTTTTACAATGCTTAAAACCCTTTATATAAGATCATTCCTTTCGTAATATTTACATTTCTATGATTTGTTCCATTGTTTTCATCTCAATACATTCGATTCATATATCTTAATATAGAATCAGTAAAAACTGTATTCAACTAGATCGAGCCACTAACACATTACGAAATGCATAGGCAAGACAATGGGAGACTGAATTTCTAGTTGTAGAGAGAGTGTGAGACGAAAGGCCATTAGAAGCTTAGATCATTTCCACCATTCAGTCCTTGATTTCTTTCCCACAGGTGCTTAGGCTCAGTAGGGTGGACTGCATCAGCTCGTTATAGATGGACAAGAAAGTTTACAAGGAAATTTGAATAAAATGCCATTACCTAAAGTCTAATGCCTAACGTGGTATTGAGGATGTAAATGTGAAAAAAAAAAGATATACTATACAAGAGACACACATGCCAATACCACAAAACCATTCAAATTAATTAATTTTCAAGACACTGTTAGCAAGAGTACAGATACAATGCATTTACAAGATTGAATTTCAGGATGAATTCTGATCTCCATTACATTTGTCTCGACAAGTGTAGTTATAGAAAAAATATACTTCGTAAACAACAGAGATGTATCACGATGAATACACGATATCATAAGAAGCATTATTCACCTGCATCTCTGCGCTGCAATAGTAAGCCACAAATGAAAATCTTATGATTCCATTGAGAAAACAAAAATGTTATTCATCAGTCACAAATTCGAGTAAAATTCAAATCGCCCAGATAAATTAAACCATTACTTGTTTCCGTATATACCATACTGTTGATTAGCAACCCTGGCTGTTCCACAAAATTCACAAGTCATGGTCTAAAACGTTTAGTATGAATTTGATTTTAACAACTTCTCTACTGTTTTTCCATGATACATATGAATATTGAAGTCAAGGATGTTGAAATCATAAATTTCACACTGACGACAGTCAAACAACTCAGAAGAGGGAATAGCTTGATCTAGTTGCAAAGCATTTGATTTCATTTGATCTTTCTACATATGTAGTAATGGATCATATAGAACAGAGAAAAAGGATTCACACAGCTGACCTATCATATATTGAGAATATAACATAGTTATCTGTTGACAAGCAACATACTAAAATTTCAAAGCTCAGTTTAGGTATGTATATAGATAGAAGAAAGCAGATTTCTAAAGAGAACACAAATGCTTGAAAGAAGTAACGATTCCATATCTATAATCAAGAATTGCATCATTAAAATTGGCGATATGATATATAGCACATTAGATGCAAATCTTACCATTCGCTTGCTGATATAAGGCTGCAACGAGATTGGCTTCTCCGATTGACTTTCAACCTCTACAGATGATTTATTCTCCATGTGAAATTCTTTTCTAGATTCTTTTCGGGTACCCGATTGCCAAACTCTACCGAAATTAGGAAGCCAATTAGCATCAAAATTATTCGTGACCAGCTCACCCTTCTTCTCCAGCTCCAGCTCTTTCTTTCTTCTCTCTGCCCAAGCAGCTCCAACCCGATTTGGATTTAATTTTGAGCACTTCCCTGAATGAGAAACAGAATTGCTATCTGGTTTTAGCTTAACATTCAGTTGATTTCCTTCAGTTTCACCAAACCAAGGAGGAGGTGCTCCAGTATGAACATTTCCTTCAGTTGCTTCTCGGGGTGAGAAAGTTATTTGTGTAAGGTCTTGCAAAACTGTACAAGGAAAAAAACTGTTGTCAAATTGCATTAGTGAATAGACACAAAAAATGTTCTAACACTAAACTTGGCAGAGTAGAAATAAGATTGACTGCATGTTTCCCGTTAAATGGTTAAAAGCATCTGTAGCATTTAAATACATAAACAACTAGACTATGATTTAAAAATTGAGCACGAAGCTATAAAGATACATTCTAGAAGGCAAGGAACAGTAGTTATAGATGTTACCCCGAGAACTTCTCTCTCCATTAGCTGTTCTTTCACCAGGGTATACCTGCTAAAGTTGCCAACAATGGTATCATACTGATAATATAATTATTATATTCACTGGAATATTTACTGAAATACAATGCAGTCAACTATCAAATTGATGCAGAAATAATTTATCAAAGAATAAAAATAGCAGCAAAAAATATCAAATTCAAAATCCTAGTTCAGTTATGCTTGAAAAATGGTACTGCTTGACATACAAACATCCTAGAACTGTTAAAAAAGACGTTGGAAGTTCATATTCTCGCCAGTTCGCTATACTTAATGCAAGAGTACTCAAAGAATCAAAGTTAGTGCCGAGTAATGAAAACCATATTTCCTAAGGTCTCTTCTTTTTCCTCAAATAATATATTCAGCTGATTTTGCTAAATTGGTGTTTTCTCACGGACAGATAACTTGGAAGTTTATCAAATGCCAAGTATCCAGGCTAGAATCTCTTCATTGGTAGCTTATGCTTCGTTATTCACTCCGTGCTGCTAATCTTGATTATGATTATATAATTACAGTTAAATATTATTTGCTCTTACTGAGAATTTTATGACTCACGCCTCACATCAAACTTTTTTGCCTCATTTGGCACCAACAGCAAGCCATGAAAATTGCTACCCCACCCCCTCTCTCACCTCCTTCCAACTCCAAACACCTGTTCTACTGGCCAGTTAAAGTTATTGTTAGGAATGTGCACATGGTTCAAATGACCTCAATTATCATGCAACTGTACATGAACCAAACTTCAATGAAGTAGATAATTTGACTAAATTTTTAATATTAAACAATTTCCAGGCAAAGCAACTGATATGATATTTGACACCTATCTCTTGCAATTCTCCATTCCCTCCCAAGACCCCCTTCACTAAGTGTAGTGTGTATTTTTTTTGGTCTTCCAGCTTCCTTTCTCCCTATCCTTGTATCTCTTCCCCTTCTCTCCCAACAAACAATTTTTCTGGCAAAGCAACTGATATGGTATTTGACACCTATCTCTTGCTATACTCCATTGCCTCCCAAGAACCTCTTCACCGAATGTGTATTTTTTTGGTCTTCCAACTTCCTTTCTCCCCATCCTTATATTTCTTCCCCTTCTCCCCCACCTCTCAGGGCGGGCATATTTGGCTCCCCAAAACTACCCCCTAAGTCAATCTTTTGACTTTCATTTTCCTAGGAGGGTTGGGTCTAAATTGGTATCTGGTGAAAAGCTAGCCACCATGTCTACTCAATTAATTAACTGGTCAAAATGTGTAGGGTGATCTGTGGCTTGTGTCTACCTATGACCCATTAGCCTCCACCCAAAACACACACTGCAGCATCTTAGAAGCCTAGCATTCATATGCTGAGGATCTAGGGATAGAATCTGTTCAACAGCAGCACACAATTTGTCATACTCTCCATATTGTAACTCTATTACATTTACTACTGTAGTAAACATTGACTATCCATTGACATAATAATATGAATCACTTCTGCACTTATTCATAGGTCTATAGCTCACAGCATGCTATTTGAAGCATTTGGTGAAGTGTACAAGGGTACAGAAGATGTAAGCCAACTTGGGAGATCACGTCACCGACAAAAGATATCAAGAGTTTTCTGAATGCATAATCAAAGATACTTCCTCTCGTATAAATGAATAACAAGAATAAGACCAATATGTTTCTCAGGATGAACAACTGTTAAGACTTCAGCGCATTTGACGCACAGGATTATGGTCTTACACAAATAATTTACATTTTAGAACTTAATTCATTCAGAAACAATCAATATATTGTCAAGAGTAATGAACCGAAGCTAGAAGAAGAAACAGAAAGTGAGGGTTTGATTAAGAGTATGCGAACAATAAACTCACAGATCCATTATTAATGACGTAACCAGATGATGAGCATGCACCAGCTAGACCGTTGAATGAATGTTGATATCCAACACCTATCCATAACAGAAGCACCATAGATCATCAAGACCCTTTACCTGAGACGCTAATTATGTAATACATGGAACTATAAAGCATACTAACAGTGTAAGAACAGTATAATAAAGAAGCCATAACGGTAATACATATACATACCTGCTGAATTCTTCAAGAAACGTGCATCTCCCACTTGTGTGCCCCCAAGCATATTGTGTGAAGGAGGGCCAGCCTCTGAGACTCGAGATAAATCTGAGTAAGGTATCTGAGATCTCTCATTTGTATAGCTTTGTAAAGGCACAACACTATTTGAGGTGTTAAAATCAAAATACTGAAGATCAGTTTTATCATAACTATCAACAGAGTTAAAGTTCAGTTCATTGTGGATATCATTCATTGGACCAATCAAAGTTCCATGAGATTCTGCATTAGCACTTTCAGTCTTCAAACATTTGCACTTATTCTCCCACTGCAAGCACAGATAACCAAGGGGAGCCAAATCTCATAAAGGTGTTAAAAAGGTATGATATAGTATGCCATCTAAAAACATTTAATCACAAGCACACATACACGTTTAGTGAGCAAAGTAGTATCCTATAGCAAAGTTCAGTGATCATTGATTAAATAAACTCTATAGATTTATCATACTGAGTTCCAAATTTACCTTCGCAAAATCAGCCTCGGAAATCCGAAAAGAATCCACACGGTCCATCCCGCCTCCATGTTTCCACATAAATCCCTTTACTCTTTTCCAATGTTCCTCACTCGCCAAATGCCGGATCGCATTGCCACTGAAGCCCTCAAACATTCAAACAAGAGCAGCAATAACCATTATCAGAAAAACGATCTAAACTTCCAATATTCAGGGAAAAAAAAAAAACATTTTCAAATTTTTTTTTTTAATTACTGACCATGCGAAGGTACTATCGAGCTCGAGAATATCACAATCACAAAAAATACACCACAGGCGGTTTCGATGCGCATGCTCGGGGCGGAGGGCGATTGGGGTTTTAACGAAGAATTTAACATCAGATAGCTTGGATTGGAACCGCGCGAGAAGCGAGGATAGTGATTTCTTGTGGTTGGGGAAATAATTGTGGCGGCGGCCTTGATCATGGTTCAATTTACACACCTGACAGAATTCAAATTCATGTTGCTCCCAGTTTTTCTTCTTTGCATTCTTATCCTTGTTAGGGTTAGGTTTTTTCGTTTGAAATTGGTGAGCCATTACTTACGTCTGTAACAGGGACGTGCAGTGCGGCTGCGAGCCACATGTAGAAGCGGAGTTTTGTTGCGGAGCTCCGAAGCGGCTCAATTAAGAGAAAAATACATGGAAATGGCCGGTCTTTGAGCATTAAAAAAAGAGTTAAAAAGTTGAAATTGTAAAATTAAGCACATTCTCTCGAAACTTATTTTCAAGTATACATTTTTCGATAAAATAATATATTCCATCACATTCTTACTTTTTAATCACACATTTTTCATCATTTCACTATTAAAAATATATTTTTTTCTTAATAATATCCATCAAACACACAATAAAGATAAATTTATTCGTACATAATACCCCCTACCGAATTGTTTATCCCCTCTCACATGCATGATGGCCCCGCATGAATAAAAAAAATCTCAAAATGTGGGCTCCACTCCCTTATTGTGAGTAGTCGAAATGAATTATGTAAAAAAATTCGGTACATATAATATGACTCCACACAATAAATATCAAAATTCAAAAATACCCTTATATTACGAAGTCTTCGAAGAGCTAGCCAAAGGAATTACTGAATCTTAAAGGGAGAGAATAATAAAATAAAAAAGAAGTTTGTTCTCTCTTTGTCTTGGAATAAAATCTGGATTTGGGGTTACCTTTTTGTCGACCAACACGTTTGCGGATTCATAATGTTTCCATTGATAAGCCCAACAGATCGTAGCCAAATAGCAGTGAGTCGAATTGGGCCTTCGAAAAGAGCTAATTTGAAACAGTTAGTTTGCCCCTATTTGGTACACATTAAAATTTTTATTCTCATTCTTCTACTCATTTTCAATCACACATTTTTCAATAAAATAATATTTTTCATCACATCAATAATTTTTTCTTCATTTTCAATCACACATTCTCCATCAATCTACTATTCCAGAATATATTCTTCCTAAATAATGTAGCTCAAACACACAATTTTATTTGAAATTGGGTTGAGTTTAGAACAATCAGATTATTTTGGATGGGTGAGTTTATGATGTTGGATTGATTGACTATAGGAGTGGTGGTGTTTCGTGCCATGATTAGAAAGGTTTTCAGAGAGTAATTTTTTCTTTTTAGGATTGTACGGAGACTCGTGGGAGCTTAGCAATGCTCTGATACCATTAAAAAAAAAAAAAAAGGTTTACTCATTAATATTTTTATTCTCATTCTTCTACTCATTTTCAATCACACATTTTTCAATAAAATAATATTTTTCATCACATCAATAATTTTTTCTTCCTTTTCAATCACACATTCTCCATCAATCTACTATTCCAGAATATATTCTTCCTAAATAATGTAGCTCAAACACATAATTTTATTTGAAATTGGGTTGAGTTTAGAACAATCAGATTATTTTGGATGGGTGTGTTTATGATGTTGGATTGATTGACTATAGGAGTGGTAGTGTTTCGTGCCATGATTAGAAAGGTTTTCAGAGAGTAATTTTTTCGTTTTAGGATTGTACGGAGACTCGTGGGAGCTTAGCAATGCTCTGATACCATTAAAAAAAAAAAAAAGGTTAAAACAAACTTTTACGAAATGGTGAAGATAATTTCATTCATACTAGGGAATGTTCATGGGACTTCTTTCCATACAATATTCATTTCAAACAAATTATTTTACTCTTTCCTGCACGTTACAACACCTAAATCTTTTTCTAGTGATATTATGCTTTGAATATTTTTTTCCTTCCAGTGACACCATTCGTATTTCTTTTGTTCTCCATCAAAGTCTATGCTCCTTGATTTATGGTGACGACAATGTGATCTAATGGCAAATTTTCTAATTTATTTTCATCTTCTACAACTTCATTTTTTGATTGATTCCTCTATCATTTCTTTATGTTGAAGCACTTGTTTTAAAATGTTATTTTCACCATTCATAAGTTTTTGTGGTAGTATAGTGGGGTTTTTTTTTTCCTGATAAGCTTGACTATATTTTCGTGGTGTGGCGAGTGATGGTTAATATTGTAGTGACTATGGTGTTGGTAAATTTTTCGATGGCCAAGGGGTGGTGGATTTTTGCGCTGTTTGGCTAACAACCTAGTAACATATGGTAATAAACGTTGTTTATGTAAAACGATGATATTTTAATAAAAAGTAACATATGGTAACATAGCATGTTACTATTGTAAGACGTTTATTTTTCTATAAAAACATGTACCATACAAAGCGTCACCTGTGTAAACATTGATTTTTATGTACAAAAGTAACATAAGGTAACATAGCCCCTGTTTGAAATCCATTTTTTTCTCATTCTATTTCTCATTTTTTCTCTTTCTTCATTTCAACCACACATTATATCAATAAAATAATATTACACATAAACCCAAAAATTCTCCTTACTTTTTAACCACACAATCTTCCATCAATCACTATTCCAAAATTTTTTTCCATCCAAAATGGGTTTCAAACAGGGGCTAAATACAAACTCAAAAATTCTCCTTACTTTTAATCACATAATCTTCCATCAATCACTATTCCAAATTTTTTTTTTACCCAAAATGGGTGTCAAACAGGGCCATAATATGTTACTCGTATATAAAATATAACATAGAGAAACCCAACATGTTATCTGTGCAAAACATTGAATTTGTTTTAATAAAAAATAACACATGTTAACACCACATGTCACCAATGCAAAGCATTTATTCTTGGTAACATTATGTATTACTTGTGCTAAATGTTGTTTTCAAATGAACAATTAAAATATTGGTTTTAAATGAAAAATAGGTACTTTTTGAAAAAAAAAAATAATAAAAGGAAGCAAATTGTCAAATATTGTCTTTCAATGAAAATGAGGTTTTTTTCAAAAAATTGAAAAAGAAGCTATTATTAATTATTCAAAAAAAAAAAAAGGTTACTGTCAAAATTGCCTATTTAAACCCTTGTTCGGGCTCCATTTTAATGAAAATTTTTGGGAAAAAAATGTGTTTTGGAATAATGATTTTTTGGAGAATGTGTGGTTAAAAATAAGATTTTTTTTTCTATTGATTTGTAATATTATTTTATGAGAGAATCTGTGATTGTAAATTAGTATTAAAAAAAAAAATGAGTTTTTGATAAAATGGGGGCCAAATATAGGCTAAATGTCCCGACCACACTCTGCGTTGCTCCGACTCCGACTCCTACTTTTTAAATTTAAATTTATTTTTTATTTAAGCAAATAAATGAGAAAATAATTTAGAATATAAAAATATTTTAATCACTACTCAGCCCAATTGAACATGTAAGCCTTTTTCTAGTAAATTTGATTAAATTTTGAGAGTCAATGCCCCATAACCTCTTGAAAGACATCCTCAGCTGATATCAAACATAATTTGATCTTGTAGATTTCGCAACAAATGTTTTTAATTCTTCTGAAAGTAGGTGATCCCACAGCCCACCAATTAGTTAACTATAGACACAATTTAGTTATTGAGCATCTTGACAAGTCCATAAAATCATTTTTTTCTTCAGGTTCGAGTCGAGATCAAATATGTTACACAACACAAGATTAAGGGCCCCCCGCGCACCAACTTGATCCCCAACCTCTTAAAAGCATCAATTTGATCAGTGAATATTTAATTTTTTGTTGAAATATTCGTCCCAACGTAATCATGTTCCATACGACAAGGCATGGGCGGCATGCTTTGAGGATTATAAAGAGGTAAAACATCAATATTTTAATAAGAAATTAATAAAAGTCGAAGGAAAAGAAGAAAAGGAGAAAAACTATCAACGCCTTCAAAGAATATTATCCCTTTCATTAAATTTATAAATATAATCATGTTCACAAATTTGCAAATAATGATTTTAAAAAATCAGAGGAATTTCTCTAGCAATTCTTTTCTCCATTCCTTAATCACCTAGTTTGTATTGAGACCACCACTTCTGATTATTAGAGTGTCAAATTTGATTAAGTTTTGATGAAGTGTCGTTCAATCGGCAAAAATATTTATTTTTAAAAACTCTAACCACAAAATTTCATTAAGAGAGATTGCTCATCACAAACAGCAATGAAAATCGAAGTACACACTCAACTCACCATAGCTAAGAGGCTAGCTTGTGGGCTACTCAATTCTCGCTATGGGAAATGAGATGACAAGAATTAAAATTGACTTGTGACAATAAAGTTATCATATTTATAAAATAAAAATAGAAGCACTATCCATAAACTAAAATCTTGTTTCAGACTTTTAACAACTCGAAGAACATCACTCTTGTAAAGATATTACCAAATCCCAATCCCATGATCTCTTGGAAAACATTCTTAAACTAAGATTAAGCGTATATAATTCCAACACTAAGTGCTAAGTATTGGATATTTTCAACATCTATGGAGTCACACGTTGTATATTAAAATATGCGGTGCTATTATTTAAAGGATATTAGTCAATTAAAGTGATTTGTTAAAGATATATTGTGACTAATGGGTATTAGATTTCATGGAATTATAATGTATAGACGAGAGTGTTGTTTTAAATTGATGAAGGGCCAATTTGAAACAACTGAAAGATAGTGACTATTCAGTTACTACTATTACTTTATATGGTTATAGTCCCCATTTGTTGGTGTTCTTGAGATTCTCTATATCTCCATCGATAGAAAGCAAATTTGAAGTGAAGATCACCAATCAATTGGAAAATCCTAATCCATCCAGACAAAGAATCAGATTACTATGGATATATGTATGTTTATACTTTCACTATTTTCATTCTCATTGATTTCAACATGGATGGTTATATTTGAGAATTAGGATTTGATTAATGTTTTTGAACGATAATCCTTTTCTGTTTTCATTCTATCAATATATCAGAGCCACTCCATAGTTGAAATTCATGAGAAATTAAAGTTTAAATTCTGAATTTTTATGGGTTGTTTGATCTTCATGCTATATTATGAAATTATAGCATATTATGTTATGAATCTTCAATTTGGTATGTTATTAGCATGTTTAAATATGGATTTCGGAATTATTGAGATTTTCAGATCTGATTAAAAAAAAAAATTATGTTGTAGCCACCGGCTGTAGTTACAGCAACCAGATCAGCAGCCCGCATTGCGCTGTTGGCTAGCCGCGGGGCTGCCGGATGCCATTTTTTTGGCCTTGGCGCTGCCGGACGCCGCCCCCAAGGGTCAAGAGAGAGGGAGAAACCATAATTTCTTTTTTTTTTTTAGTTTTGGAAGAGACTGCAATTTTGATAATTTTAGGCCCCTGCTTGCTATTAAAAATTAGGATTAGGGTTGAATTATTTATTATTCAACCCCTAAAGTTTAAAGTTAATCCTAATTGGGCTTTAAGGTTTTGAGTTTTAATAATTCAGCCTTTGAAGTTATGAAATTAATTATTTTGGGCCATTTAAGCTTTGAATTTAATTATTTAGCCCCTGAATGTTCATAATTTGTTTAGTTTGGCCCCTAAAGTTCAAAATAATTATTTTTTAACTCCTAAACTTTCCAATTATTAACAATTAACTTCTAAAAGTTTTGTATTAATTAATTTTGTCCCATAAAATTTTGAATTATTAACCCTTAGGCCCTTTAAAATTTCAAGATAAATAAAATTAAATATTCTGCTTTTCAAATTTTGGTATAAAGACTCATTTGAGTATATATAATATTCAAAAGTGAATTGATTGAAGCAATATGTTGCCAAAGCAACATCTCTTGTGAAAATTAATTAACTTAGAATATTAGAAGGATTTCGTGTGTATGCTAGTTCATGCGAATATTAACCGACCCAAATGAAGGTTAATATTTAGCCGAATTGCATGCACACTTGTAGTGGTAAACATGTGACAATTATAAGGTTTTCATGTGAATAATAAATCAATCCAAAGATGTGTTTATTATTTGACATGAGTAATTGTCAATATTTGATCACTACACCAAGAGAACCACTTACAATTAATATTACTATCCAAAGACTTGATATTAATGATGTGCTAAGTATCTTGAGATGTAACTTACCATTATTTGAATTTATTGATTATTGAATCTTAATATTAATATGAGCATAATTCATCATTTTCTCTCTACAGCTAGTTCATCTGCTACTACCATATCTGCAAATGTTGATTCTATTTTCATGCTTAATGGGACTCACTTCAAGGATTTAGAAAGAGAATGTTTTGATTGTTCTTGGCTGCATGGATCTAGATCTTGTGCTTCAGATTGAGCAACCCACTCCTCTTACGGATGAAAGTTCATCTGATGAAAAGAGGAACTTTGAGAAGTGGGATCACTCAAATCGCATGAGTCTAATGAATCATTAAGCGCGACATTCCAGAAGCCTTTAGAGGTGCAGTATCTGTAGAAGTGACTAATACTAAGGATTTCCTTACCAAAATTGAAAAACGTTTTGCGAAAAATGATAAGGCTGAAACAAGCACGCTTCTGCAACGCTTGATTTCAATAAGGTATAAAGGTAAATGAAATATAAGAGATTACATCGTGGAAATGTCTCACGTTACTTCTAAACTTAAGGCACTAAAGCTCGAGCTGTCTAATGACTTACTTGTACATTGGGTATTGATCTCGCTTCCTGTACAATTCAGTCAATTTAATGTCAGTTCTAACTACCAAAAGGAGAAATGGTCTCTAAATGAACTCATTTCATATTGTGTGCAAGAGGAAGAAAGGTAAAAGTAAGACAGAACTGAAAATGTTCATTTTGGCAAGCACTTCTAAAGCAAGCACTTCTAAAGATAAGGGCAAGAAAAGAAAGAAAGGATATGAAACTGCTCCTAAGGGTCCAGTACAACAGAAAAGACAAGAGGACAAAGTGACCTATTTCTTTTGCAATAAAATTGGACATTTGAAGAAGAACTGTACCAAATACCACGCCTGACGTGTAAATAAGGTACAAATCTTACTTTGGTCTGTTCTGAGGTTAATTTAGCTTCAGTACCTTGAAATACTTGGTAGTTAAATTCTGGTGCTACTACTCACATAAATATTTCTATGCAGGGCTGTCTGAGCTATCGAAAGCTAAATGATAGTGAAAGACACATCTATGTGGGTGATGACAAGTCGGTGGAAATTGATGTAATAGGAACTTTTCGATTATTGTTGAAAATTGGTCATTATTTGGATTTGAAAGACATATTTGTTGTGCCATCTTTTAGACAAAATTTGATTTCTATTTCTTTATTGGACAAATTTGGATATTGTTGTTCATTTGGAAACAATCAGTTTAGTCTTTCATTAAATTCCAATGTTATTGGTACTGGTTTATTATCTGCATATGATAACCTATATTTGCTTGATACTGTTGCATCATATAATGAAATCCTGCATGTAGAATCACGTGGTACTAAACACAAATTAAATAATGAAAATTCAGCAAAATTATGGCACAAGCGCTTAGGTCACATCTCAAAAACTAAAGTTGAACGACTTGTGTCAGATGGTATTTTGGATTCCCTTGACTTCACATATTTTAATGTATGTGTTGAATGTATAAAGGGAAAACAGACCAAAACTAAGAGATTAGGTGCTAACAGAATTTCGGATGTCTTAGAATTGATATACACAGATATTTGTAGACCATTCCCTACGACTTCTTGGAATGGTCAACAATATTTTATATCATTCATAGACGATTATTCACGTTAGGGTACCTATATCTTATTCATGAAAAGTCTGAGTCAATGGACATGTTCAAAGTGTTTAAAACTGAGGTTGAGAATCAACTCAACAAAAGGATAAAAAACGTTAGGTCTGACCGTGGTGGTGAGTACTACGGTAGAAATGACGGTTCACGTGATCAATGTTCAGGACCATTTGCTAAATACCTAGAGGAATGTGGAATCGTCCCACAATACACCATGCCAGGATCACCTAACATGAATGGTGTAGTTGAGACACGAAATAGAACTCTTAAGGATATGGTAAGGAGTATGATTAGTCATTCTACCTTACTAAAATCACTCTGGGAAGAAGCATTAAAGACTGCAACTTATATTCTGAACAGAGTACCAACTAAGGGTGCTGCCAAAACACCTTATGAACTTTAGACATGCATAAAGCCTAGTGTAAAGCATTTTCATATTTGGGGATGTCCAGCTGAGGCTAGGCCTTATATGCCACATGAAAAGAAATTGGACTCCAAAAATAGTAAGCAGCTACTTTATTGGTTATTTTGAGTGATCAAGGGGCTATAAATTTTATGATCCCACACCTAAGTCAATTTTTGAAATGGGAACTGCAACATTTTCTGAGGATGTTTAGTTTGGGAGGAGAAATAAGGTTAGAAACATTGTCTTTGAGGAAGAAGTTGATGAATGATCGGTTTCGATTCCTACTATTACTTTTGACAATGTACATGTTCTTATACCTATCAATGATCAAGAAACATATCCAGAACCTCAACAAGATAATGTTGAAAAACCTCCCATACAAAATGAGGTAATTATTCTAAATGTACAAACTCAACAACCTCAAGAACCAATACCTTTAAGGAGATCCATGAGAGAAAGGAAAAATGCTATTTAGGATGATTTTATAGTATTTCTCCAAGAACATGAGGAAAATAATGGATTGTTGGAAGATGATCCAATCAACTCCATCAGGCCATGCAGGGGTTCTAACTCTCAAAAAGTGGATTGATACCATGAATGAGGAGTATAAGTATATGCAAGACAATAAAGTTTGAGATCTTGTCCCGTTACCAGAAGGTGCGAAATCCATTGGCTGCAAATAGATATTTAAAACCAAAAAGGATTCAAATGGTAATTTGGAGAGATATAATGCTTGTCTTGTAGCTAAAGGCTTTACCAAAAAAGAAGGCATTGACTTCAAAGAGACTTTCTCTCTAATTTTAACGAAAGACTCTTTTAGGACAATTATGGCACTTGTTGCGCACTTTGACCTTGAGATACATCAGATGGATGTTAAGACTGTGTTTCTCAATCGTGACATTGATGAGACGATCTATATGGTGCAACTAGAAAACTTTGTGTTATGACACCCAAAGAATATGGTTTGCAAATTAAAGAAATCCATTTATGGGCTCAAGCAAGCTTCCCGTCAATGGTACCACAAATTTCATCAAGTAATTATCTCATTTGGTTTTGAGATGAATGCTGTTGATGATTGTGTGTATCATAAGTTCAGTAAGAGTAAACATATTTTCCTGGTTTTGTATGTTGATGACATACTGCTTGCCACTAATGATATATGTATATTGCACGAAACTAAGAGATTTCTATCAAGGAATTTTGAGATGAAAGATCTTAGTGACGCCTATTTTGTATTAGGGATTCAGATACACCGGGATCGCTCTCGAGGTATTCTTGGATTGTCACAAAAGGGATATATCGATAAAGTACTTAAGATGTTTGGCATGCAGGACTGTAAATCAGGTGACACCCCTATCGCTAAAAGAGACAAATTTAGTCTCAAACAATGCCCACAAAATAATCTTGAAATTTAGGAAATGCAGAAGATTTCCTATGCATCAACTGTTGGGAGTCTTATGTATGCTCAAGTTTGTACACGTCCAGACATAACATTCATTGTTGGAATACTATGCAGATATTTGATCAACCTTGGAATGGATAATTGGAAAGCAGTCAAAATGGTTATGAGGTATTTGAAGAGAGCAAATGATTACATGCTCACATACATTAGATCGGATTAGTTAGAGATCATATGGTACTCCGATTTTGATTTTGCTGGATGCCAAGACAGCAGGAGATACACATCAGGCTATATCTATCTGCTAGCTGGAGGAGTTATTTCTTGGAAGAGTGCCAAGCAGACACTTATAGCTTCGTCTACCATGGCAGCAGAGTTTGTAGCATGCTATGAGGCATCTAATCATGAAATATGGTTACAAAATTTTATCACTGGACTACGCATTCTGAATGGCGTAGAAAGACCACTAAAGTTATATTATGACAATAACTCATCAGTTCTATATTCCAATAAAAATAGGAGCTCATCTAAGTCAAACACATTGACATCAAGTTTTTGGTTGTGAAGGAAAGATTATATAGTGGACAGATTTTCATAAAGCATATTGGGGCAAACTCTATGATTGCGGATCCGCTTACTAAGGGATTGATACCCAAGATTTTTCATGAACACACTGTTCGTATGCGTGTTGTATATCATGAGGATATCATGTTTTAGTGGGAGTTTGTATTTTCATTGCTTTATGTTTTGGACACATTTGTGTATTTGGTTATTATTCTGTACAAAAATAAAGTATCCAGTTTATTTCACTCTATTATTATGTTCAACATTGATCTCACTTAAGGAATAAAGTTGGACCAGTTGGAAATAGACATGTTTAGATCACATAACATGTAATTTTCATGCTACACACCCATGATTGATCAATGTAATTTAGTTGTATGGGTGTATGTGACCATTGATGAATTTAGTTACACTAAATGTAACTAAAATCGCTTTGATCCTATATCAATATGACTAATGGACGAGATTGTTTGGTAATACCCATAATAATGAAAGCAAAATTTTGAACTCATAAGGTTGTACACATTTGTAAGATTACACGTATGGCCCAGTGGGAGATTGTTGGATATTTTCAACATATATGAGTCCACACGTTGTATATTAAAATGTGTGGTACTATTATTTAAAAGATATTAGTCAATTAAAGTGATCCGTTAAAGATATATTGTGATTAATGTGTATTAGATTTCATGAAATTATAGTGTAGAGATCGGAGTGTTGTTTTAAATTGATGAGAGGCCAATTTGAAGCAACTGAAAGATAGTGACTATTCAGTTACTACTATTATTTCATATGATTATGGTCTCCATTTGTTGGTGTTCTTGAGATTCTCTATATCCCCATCGATAGAGAGCAAATTTGAAGTGAAGACCATAAATCAATTGGGAGATCCTAATCCATCCAGACAAAGAATCAGATTACTATGAATATATGTATGTTTATGCTTTCACTATTTTCATTCTCATTGATTTTAACATGGATGGTTATATTTGAGAATTAGGATTTGATTAATGTTTTTGATCGATAATCCTTTTCTGTTTTCATTCTATCATTAAGTGACTTGACGAATAATGAATAGATATATCACACGCACTTTTTTTTTTT
>CAIGRB010070495.1:62242-79942 GCA_903798255.1 Fraxinus quadrangulata | reverse complement strand
CAAAAAGATCCAGATGAGACTATATAGTACTTAGACGACTTAGCTGAAAAGGCCCACACTAGGACTGGACCTAGTGTCACTGAGAGTACTAATAGGTCATGACTTGTAAGTAACCCCACTAGCACAGGTATCTATCATCTTAGGGAAGAGGATAGCCTTAGAGCAAAGGTAGAAGCCCTAACTAAAGAACTTGAAACCCTACGTGCTAAAGACTTGAAACCTATACAGAATGTATCCCGTGTTGAGTCTAGTGGAAATTGTTTTGTGTGTGGTGGAACTGATCATCCAGTGCAAGAGTGTATCACTTACGCTTAGATGAGGGGAGTGTATGAGGAACACTGTAATACCTTAGGCATGTACCAAAGCTTCATTTTCAGGGTATGCTTGAGGGTCATTTTAACGACTTTCACCTTACTATTTCCCTAAGGATAATGAAGAGTTGAAAAGCATTTTTTGATCATCCAGCTCATCACAGAAGTTTCTGACTTTCTTATTTTCGAACTGTCGTCCATTGGTTGGTACAATCGAATGCGGAAGACCAAATCGGCATATGATGCTCTTCTAAATGAACTTGGAAGTTTTTTCTTCTATGATCTTAGCTAACGGTTCGACTTCAACCCATTTAGTGAAGTAATCAATGGCCAAACAATATAGCTTACTCTGTCCCTCCCTAGGGCATAGGTCATATGATATCAACTCCCCACTTAGCAAATGACCAAGGGCTCGATACCACATTGAGCTCATGTGATGGTTGTCCCTTTAGTTAGAGAAGTGCTAAACTTATCACATGTGTGCACAAACTTTATTAACAACTACCCCTTCACTTGCATTTTTTAGCCAACTTGAGCCCAGCTAGAAGTGCCTCGTACTTAGCAAAAATATTGGAGGCTTTAAATTTGAAACTCACCGCACAATTAAGTTTATGGCCTTTCAAGCTAATCAAGACAACCCCAACTCTGGATCTGATTTCTCCAAAAAAGCCGTAATTTAAGAAGCTCCATGTGAGGGGCTTTGCGGATCCATGGTAATTTATATTTCAGGGAGAGTGGTAAACTTTGCTCAAAGTCTGCGAGGGCTTGACCCTTAACGGAAGTCCTTAGCTTGTAAATTAGGTCGAACTCGCTAAGCTCCACAGCCCATATCAATAACTTTCCAGAAGCGTCAAGCCTCTACATCACTTGTTTGAGGGGAAAAATTGTTAACACATGTATACTATAGGCCTGAAAGTAAGGCCTCGGCTTTCTAGAAGTGATGCTTAGAGAGAAAACGAGCTTTTCCATGTCTAGGTAGCGAGATTTCGCTTGCAAGAGGACTTTACTTATATAATATACTGGCAATTGATGAGTACCATTTTCCCTTATAATAATTTAACTAACTGTATCATCAGACACTGCCAAATAAAGTAACAAAGGCTCGCATGCTTTTGGTTTGGAGATGAGGCGTTTATCTTTGATGGGTTGGCCTCAATTCCTCTTTGATTGACTATGATTTTCTAGAAGCAACACCAAAAGCACACTTAAGAGGGTTTAGCTCCATCCTGTATTTTTTCAAGATTTGGAAAGTGGCATCCAAGTGCTTAGGATGGTCCTTCGCTTTGAAGCTTTTCACCAGCATGTCGTCTATATAGACATCCATGGTTTGCCTATAAGGTCTACAAATATCTTGTTAACCAACCTTTGATAGGTGGCCCCAACATTTTTCAACCCAAACGATATCACCTTATAGCAGTACAAGCATCTATCTGTAATGAATAAGGTATTCTCCTCATTTGTGAGATACATAGGAATTTGATTGTAGATTGAGTAGGCATCCATAAAGCTTAGCAGTTCGTGTTTGGCAGTTGAGTCCACAATTTGATCTATTCTTGAGAGCAAGAAGCTATCCTTAAGGCAGGCCTAATTGAGGTTAAAGAAGTCTATACATATCCTTCACTTTCTACTTTACTTTTTTACCAAAACTAGATTAGATATCTACCTCGGATATGTGGCCTCTCCAATGAAACCATCATTAATCAACTTTCATACTTCCTCCTTTAGAGCTTTGTATATCTCTGGGTTGAGGGCTCTCCTCTCTTGCCTATACAAGACATGTTTTAGGTCAATCTTCAGATGGTGGCAACTTACTTTTGGGTCGTGCCCAACATATCTTCATGCTTCCATGAGAAGACATCTAAGTTCCTTTGCAACAAGCTTTTGAGTTCTTTTTCACTTCAGGAGGCAGACCTTTCCTTACTTGCAACACTTTGGTAGGATCTTGACGATCTACAGAGAAACTCTCTAGCTCTTTCCATCGAAGCTTCCGCAATTTAGATCCAATTATTAGTAAGTTCAATTCGTCGTGGACAATCCCTTCTTCAGGGATTTCTTCTATTTCATTGTCTTTCCCTTGTCAGGGGTACGCCCTTCATTAAAAGCATCAAACATCTCGGTGTCTAAGAACACCACATTAATAGTATGGGGATTCGTCTTTCTTAGGGAGTTGGGTAACACTTCCTTAACTGGGTTTGGTTACCTTTGATAGTAGCGATGCCATGTTCGGTAGAAAACTTTATACATAGATGATAAATGGAGGTGACTGCCCATAAATCCTTCAAAATAGGTTAGCCTAGCACTCCATGATAAGCGGGTCGATGATCCACTATGAAGTGATAGCCCAAAAATAGCTAACCAAAAAGGGGGTGAATTGATTTTTAAAATTTTTTCGAAAAATTGTCCTAAAATCAAGCACGTGATAACTAGATAGATTAATTCAAATAGTAAGTATAAATATGGAAGCAATACGTAAAGAGGGATAGAGAATGCAAACGATATAATTACGGAGGTTCAATCCAACGCAATGATCTACGTCCTTCGTTATCAAGCTCTTTGGCACGAGTTAGGCCAATTTCACTATGTTGATTGATTTGTGATGCAATCAAACCCCTTACAAAGCTTTTGGTAACTTACAAACAATGAGTATCGATTCTTATACAACGTTAAGTTTTACGGGACCTCAACACGACCTACAAGTTTAAAGTGAATTGAATTTATAAATTGAAACTTCTCTCTTAATAAATGATATGATCATAATTAAGTACCAAAAGAGAAATATGCTAACACTTTAATAGATAGCAATGAATAAATCTCAAGTGTTAGATATAAAAAACTTTGATGTGTAGAATATTTTCAAGAGTTAATTTGATTAAAAGTTATTCAAGGCCAAAATGATTTGATAATAAATGATATGAGAAATCAATGCAATTTTGCTCAAAAGAATCTCTCTTAAATGTTCTTAAAAGTGTGTGTATGAATGTTCTTAAATGTTCTTAAAAGCTGTCAAAATGTCAAAAGTTCTGTCCAATCGGATGATCCCTACCGAATATTTGCCACTGTACCAGACGACTGAACTAGCCATTGAGCATCAGAAATCAGAACAGTTAAAAGTTTGACAGTTGGGCAGACTCACCGGACATCCGCCAGAGTAGAAATCTTCAGTTTACTCTTTTCTTGATTATTTTTGCAAGTGTACATACTTAAAGAATATATTCACTGAAATTTTCAAAATGAGTATTATTGGTAAAGAATTTAAAAGTGAAGTGGAGATTTTTGCCATATCGAAAATAATTTTCTATGCAAGTTTTTTAGTGAAAAGTTTATCTCGTGCATAAAAAATTGACTTACGAGCTTGTAGTGATTCATTGCTAAGAATTAAAGTGTTTTACCTTTACATATGAATTCAAATTATCTAACTCTAATGTCTTCGATTGATTTGGTGCAAGTACACGATTTGTTGCTCGGTCTTGAATTTGCCATGAGTGCTTGATTTGTCTCGAATTGTTCTGATGCAAGTGCTCAATTTCTAAGCTTGATTGTAAATGATCGATTTCCATCATGTTCGTAATATGTAACAATGAAGACTCGAATATAAATGTTAGAGATAAAAATAATTTGTTTGTTATAATCAAAACTTGAAATCAACCATAGGTCAATAATTTCTCCCTTTTTGATTTTGACAAACAAGATGATTTGCAGAATAAGATTAATTATTTATCATGCAATTTGTATTCCCCCTATCTTTTACACATTGATAACCATGTATTCAAAGTATGAGTTTCTCTCCTTTCCCCCTTTTCATATACTCTAAATATATTATTGTAAAAACAAATCATAAACGAATCATGCATAAGCATCTCACTTTGCATTCTCCCTTTTGGCATAAACAAAAAAGTATATGGCAAAATATAGAGCATAATAATCATAGCATTAATCATAAAAGAAATTAACCGTAGATAATGATGTATGTCCACATGCTGTACTTGGATGGAATCCTGGGTGGCTATAAAATAGTGTCCTACTGGACCTGCAAGTCCCGAAGCATCCCGCCAAGTCCATCCACTAAAGATGTAAGAGAATCAATACGGCCATTGAAGAGGTTGTAGTGATCCTCAGTAAATGTGAATCCACCAGACGAAGAGTGAGGAGCACTAGAGGGAGGAACATCGTGAGGTGGGTGTGGAACTTATGGTATATCATCAACATCGTCATCCTCATCACCTTCAAAAGGTAGAGTCAATGGACCCGAGGAGGGGTCGAACCCTTTTGTGTGTGTCACCCATTGACCGTGTTCTTTCACAATTTTCATTCGTTTAAGGGTTTGAATGTTGATAATGTTGATGGGGTAAAGTTTAACAAAAGTCTCATCATGTCGTGGAATGTCAAAATGTTTAAATTTTTTTGTAAGAAGCATTTCGTAAGGCAAACCTTTAAGATAACGAGTGGAATGCACAAGTTTCATGAGACCTAATGCAATAGTTGAAAAATCTAGTTTTCGCCCAACAAGAAAAGAATCGAGGATAAAAAGATCAAAAAAGTTTACTTCGTCTCGATGTCCCTTTCGAGGAAGAATTACATGTACAATGATGCTTTGTAAAACTTTACATGGAAGTGCTAGTTGATTTTCACTAATTTTTGTGATGTTTTCAAAATTCTTTCCGATGACCCGACGACATGCCTCGAAAGGGTCATACCCTTCAAAAGTAGGATGAGTTTTATGAAGAAAAGTATGAGTATCACATGGCTCAAGCTCAAGCTCAAGAATTTCAGGAATAAGAGCTTTTTTGACGGTGATACGAACATTTTTGAGTAAACATAAAATCTCATCCGAACGAGGTGAAATAACCATATTTTTATAAAATTCTTTCATAAGGCGAGGATATGCATATTCTTCTAGAATAGCTACCGACACCCACCCTATGTTTTCAAAATATTCTTCAATATGAAATGTGAATGCTTTAATAGTAAAGTCGGCAAAATCAACATTTTTACCTATTAAAATGAGAGATTTTTCAAATGGGTTGATCGACACCCGCTTCATATCGAATTCTTCATCATGATAGTTGAGGAGATCGCCTCACCGTGCTCTTAAGTTTTTTTTCATTCTTTTAGACCCCGACATTGTAGAAAAATAGAGAAGATTTGGAGAAAAAAATAAACTTCTAAGTTTTTGTTTCTAGACCCGTGGAGCCGTGGTGCTACCCACTTGGAGCCCAATGTCGGCTCCCTGTTGGCCAACGGTCTTAGACACTACGACACCTATGCCGCTGTTTGGCAATTCCATTGTCGGGGCCTAGGCGTCTCGTCTCAGTCCAAATGCTTCCAAACACTTTTTATTCATTTCAAAGTCATTTTTCCAATCAAAACTCTCAATTCTTGATGAAATTTGATCACTTATCAAACTAGATTTCCAAACTAACGTTGTTTAAGCTTCCTTTATAAAACAAACTTCCAAATCACATAGAAATTGAGTCACAAACATAACACAATTTATCTTCCTTAGGTTCATTTACTGGTTCTTCTTGCTCATCAACTCGCTCTCCTTCCAACAATTAACGTGCGCATTTTGCATACATTATCAGACACATCTTTCTCATCACACTTATAACATAGCACGCCTTTCATTAATTTCATATGGAGAAATTTTCTTACCGGGAGGCAGAAAAACTCTATTGGAATGATTTTGTTGCTTAACTGATGGCTGAATTAGTGATGGAACACAGCAACCTATTTCATCTGTGTACATGCAACTCGTTGTATCAGTGTAATTAATTCAAAATTTTAATTAGTGTACATGCGCAGGCCCATTGTTTTTAATAGGAAATTTAGGGTATTGCTGACCATAAACAAAAAATAAATATAAGGAAGAAAGCAAAAATGAATGTTTGCCACTTATCCACACTATTTACATAGTGTAGATGTAGCTAATAAATTTATGATTGATCAATGTATAATAAATCAAACAAAAATTTGTATCTATTACGAATATAGGATCCTTTAGAGGATACACACGTGACAGAAGTGCAATAGATGTGACGTCTGTGATATGAAAACACCATGAAATAGGGGTGGACGCAGAACTTAAAAGTTAGGGGGCACAATCGAATTTGCAAAAATATTGGGAGAAATTTTACAATTGAAAATTTACGTCCAAAAAAATCATACTCCATGTAATTTTACATCCGAAAATNGAATTTGCAAAAATATTGGGAGAAATTTTACAATTGAAAATTTACGTCCAAAAAAATCATACTCCATGTAATTTTACATCCGAAAATTTACATGGGATATGACTTTTTCGGATGTCAAATTTTGAAAAATTTTGATGTCATATTTCATATAAAATTTTCTAATAAAATGATGAAAATTATATTGAGAAATGAGTATCGCAAAAATAATAAATTTTAATGAAATAATTGAATTTAAAAAAAAAAAGGAGTTAGACGTCTTTTTTAAGACTCACATTTAACGTATTTTTAACTATTTTCGATATCTGTTTGGACTATTCAATATGTCCATAATGTAATTTTCGAAATAAGCTTTGAGATGACATATGTAATTTGTAGATTCGATTAGCGTCCGATCGTTGGAGAATTTTTAAAATTAGCATGCTATCGAAATTCAAATTTATTGTAATTTTGCTCCTGTTTGGTTGAGATTAAAATCAATTTTTTAGTAAATTTTGATAAAAAGTTAAACAGTTATGAATTCGATGAAATATATTATTAAAATTAATTGTTAACTTTGATTTAGATTAAAATTAAAATTTCAATCGATACCAAACACGATTTTATATAAAATAAAATAAAATCTCAAACCCCCACCCCCCAACCCCGTCCGCCCATGCCATGAAAGATTGAAAGCATAGAGTTCCATTTCTCAAAAACAGGTTTTATAATAGTGATTTTCTTGAAAAAAGTAGTTAAAACGAAGATTTTTTTTTTAACATGCAAATTATTATATTGAAAAAATGCTTAGTTAAAAATGAATTTAAAAAAAAGAGTTTTTGGATAAAGAAGCGCAAATAAATGCTCATTCCCTTCATACATAAAAGAGCGAGTTTCCAGGTTACTGTTCATAAGTCGATTCAAATGGCTTTATGGCTCGACTCGGCTAAATCTTTTTTTTTATACGTTTGATTTAGTATCCTACATAGGCTTTATGGCTCAACTTGATTAAACCGTTTTTTGTTTTTTTTTTTTTTTCCTTTTTTTTATCCGAGCTATATGACTTTATGGCTCGACTCGACTAAGTCGTTTTTTTTTTCCGTTTTACATTTAATTAGTTTTGGTTACTGTTTATAAGCCAAATAGCTTGACGGCTCGACTCGACTAAACTTTGTTTAACGTTTGATTCAGTATTTTAACTTACATTTATTAGTTTTAAGCGATTTAATATTTGTTGGAAATGTTGAAGTGCAATCATGATAAATATATGATCGATAAATCTTAAATATCAAAATAATTTTACATTAATTGTGAAACATAAAGTCATGATTGTTTATATTTCTTTTCAATCTCAATCTCATTTCAATGTCCTTTTTTCGAACTTTATTTTTCTACAATTTTTCGTTTGATTCGATATTTCACGATATGAATATCCATTTGGACCAATTTCAATTTTTTAAAAAAAAATTAAACTGCGATAATAATAAATATATTGTCGATTCAGTTTAAATATAAAAATTATTTTAAATTATTGAACGTAAAATCATAATCGTTAATTTTTCTTTTCTACCTCGCCCTCAACCCCCATACACTAATTTCTCTCAATTTCATTTTCAACTATTTAAAATTTATTCAAAAGTTTAAAGTGCGATCATGATAAATATATGATTGATAAATTTTGAATAACAAAAATTATCTTGCATGAATTATTAAACATAAAATCATGTCTTTCAATTTTCCTCTGAAATCTTGAAATGCGACTATGATAAATATATGGGAATGATTGCTATTTTTTAATGAGAATTATTGTTATTTATGTTTATAATTTACTTGCTTGCAAATTATATAGAAATTTTTAGCTGAAATAAATTGAAATTATAATTTTTCTTTCAATTATTATGTCGAAAACAAATTAAGTATTTTTTAATCAGAAATTTATTTCTTCTCTTTTCATTAAAGGAAAAAGTACTTGCTACTTTGAAATGATCTTCTTTCTGTCATATAGTGATAATTAATAATCTCTTGTGCTTGTTATTTGGAAGCATCTTACTAGATTTATTAGGATTTAGAATATGAGGATATGTGATATTGATAAATATTTTGGATATATGCTTCTTAGATTTGATACTATTAATGCGACTATATTTCAATAATTGGAGAATGTTGTGATAATAATTTCAAAAATGAGTACATGTTTTATTATCTGTGCTTTCAGTTTACTGCTTTGACCCTCTTGAAATTTATACTGTGATTTTTATGATTGTATGCTATTTTAATTTAGTGATTTGACTAACTTTATTGGGTTCGCTAAAAAGGGTAAATTTATGATGTCAGAATGAATATTGAAGAAACTCAATGTTTTTCAGAAGAATCCTTCTAAATCATACAGTGCTGATAGACAAACATCTTCTATGAAGTGGATTATTTTGATTTTTTAAAATGGATTTAATGTACAGTATCATTAGAACACGTTGAAAAGATATTCGACGGAATTGATGAAGTTAGGTGATCGTTTGCCATTCGTTTTACCTTTATAATGTAAGTTTTCGTTGTGTTGTGGTTTTAATACTGGTAGAGACTATTGATTTGTCTTAAATTCTGCATTGTATTATCATTAGTTAATTAGTCTTAGCTACATATATCTTGCATATGATCTTAGTAAATAAATTAAATACTAGTACAACTGATACATTTAATTGGAGATTCTATGAGCACGAGATGAATAAGACATAATGTCTTACCTCAATAGGTGAAAAAAAAGGACTATGTTGAAGTTCATTATCTTTTTAGTAGGGCATCAACACCTAATCATCTATACCCTGTCTTTTTTAAAAAAGAACAGAGAAACGCAAAGTCTAGAAAATAAGTTTTGAATCAAATCTCTTAATATTATTTTTGTNAAACTTAAAATGTGATAATAATAAATATATTGTTGATTAAGTTTAAATATAAAAATTATCTTAAATTATTAAATGTAAAATTATAATCACTAATATTTCTTTTCTACCCCACCTTCAACCCCCATAGTCACACAAATTTCTCTCAATTTCATTTTTTTTCAGTTTTTACGTTTGTTTCGATATTTTACATTACAAATGTTCATTTTCGACTATTTAAAATGTATTCAAGAGTTTAAAGGGCGACCATGATAATATATGCTAGATAAAGTTTGAATAACAAAAATTATCTTGTATAATTATTTAACATTAAATCGCGCTTTTCAATTTTCCTTTGAAATCTTGAAATGCGGCTATAATAAATATATGATCGATAAATTTTAAATATCAAAAATAATTTTACATGAATTTTTGTTTAAAAAGAATAGAGAGACATTCAAATGCAAATGCTAGAAAATAAGATTTTAATCAAATTTCTTAATATTATTTTTGTCACCTATTATCATTTCAAGTGTTTTAAGTTTAATGTAACTAATACTTAAGATAAATATTTTTTTTTTATAATTACGCTATCATATAGTCAACTATACTATGGCACGTGCGTCTTACTGTAATCTTAAAAAGGTAAGATTATTAAAAGTGACCTGAAATCTTAGGGGTTGTTCTCTTTGTCTTTTAGTTTTGTATTTTGAGTTTTGAATTCATTTTGAGTTTTGTGTTTTGAATGTTCATTTTGAGATCAATGAAAAATGTGTTCTTTTTGACATTTTGAAAAATTATTTCAAAAAAAAAAAAAAAAGTGGAAAACCCGTTTCCCCTCCCCTCTCTTTCTCTCTCTATCAACGAAGCCCACCGCATGATTGAAAACACCCAAAACGCGTTTTGAAAATTTTAGCTTGATTATAATTGAAAGCACTCAAAACGAATTTGTCGTTTTGGGTTTTCTTTAAAAAAATTTACCTTGTTTTCAAAAACGCGTTTTCGAAAATAAAAAAGAAAACGCGTTTTCACTATTCTCAAAAATTGAAAATAGAAAGCGATTTGAAAAAGGAAAAGAGAACAGGCCCTTAGATTTTTCAAACATGTTTGACCTTCTTAAACCTTACTTCGGTTTTGAAATGTAGCACAAAAACGTTACTCTTTTAACATTAATTATTTCCTTCTTAAATAGCTTCTTTTTTAGGTTTAGCAACACATTTTGGTCCATAGGATGGTCGCTGTGTTAGCATGTGCTAATTTTATGTTAATATTAAAGTTTAAACTTTCAGACGAGAAATGAAAATTCTAAATAAAAAATTGTGCCAGCTCTCTATATTGAATAAAATTTAAATTTAACTGTCAACCCAAATAAATGGTCTATGCTTTGTATAGTTCCGTGTTCCTATTTTATTTATTACAAGTACAGGGATATATAATAGAATATAATCTTAAATTAATTTCATTTTCATTTTTTAAAAAAAATCTATTTGTATGTTATTTTTATGTCGAAAAGATAGCTAAGTTATCTAATATCACTAGTCATTGCAAGTCGAAGTATCTGTTAGCTAGGAATATGTGTTTACTCTTGGAATAAAATATCTATTTTTGTTTGAAAATACTTCACGGATAAGAGTTTTTCTTTTTTTTCTTTTAATCCATCTTCAACGAAAATGTAGATGCATAAATTGCTTAACACGCCTTATAACTCTATGTTATTTTTCAAATTTTTTTCTTATTAATTTAACTGCCATTTCATCTTCATGCAATTAGTATACACTTTAAAATCGTAGATGTCTTAACCTATCAGTTGAAATTTCGATTGCTTTTGCTTAATGACCTTGACAACAATGTCTTAACTTCTCAGTTGAAATTTTGGTTGCTTTTGCTTTAATGACTTTGACAACGATGTGGGGTACTTTTCAAATTAGTCAAGTCAATATTGTCATTTTTCACTTTGATAAAAAAAATTTTAATATTCACCACAATAGATTCCAATGCGTAAAAAACAAAACTACCATTAAACATGTTATACAATTACAAAAATATTTTATAATTTAAAAGACAATAACGCCATTTTTAAGTTATAAAGAATTCCAAACACTTCGCACTTCAAATTTCAAAATTAAATCACTTTTTTATCTGTTTACTCTAACACAGATAAAAATTGTTTCATTTTTCATCTGCTTCAAAATTAAAAATAGATAAATTTATCAAACGCTCAACAAGAAAATATTATTCATAACCATCACTTGAAATCCGTAAGTATATATACGTATTTTTAATTTCGTTTTGGTTGAATTAGTACATTATTTTAATCTTTAAATCTTATTTCAATATAGACATAAAAAATATATGATTTTAAATGGATCTATAATTTTTTATAACAAAAACGAGAAAAAAATTCATCTACATGTATAAAATTTCAGACAAATTTACAATCGTCTGTAAAATGACGTATCCAAGCAAATGGAAACAACCAACCCAATTGTTCGAGCTAACTGTTTCCAGTCAGCCTGGATGACTGGCAAGGCAGTTTTTGCCCCATTTTTAACCATAATTATAATTTTTTTTAACAAATTATGTTTCCTAATGCAGATATTTGATCGGCTGTAGTCCCTGTTTGTTATTTTGATGAATTTGAAATGAATGAAAATGGTCGATGGGTTTGGAAATGAACAGGTGAAATACATGGCACAATTGCAGTTGTGATGACATCGAGTACATCATATGCACAAATGTACCGTGAGATACAGAATAAGCTCAATATCAATCCTTCTCAGTACAACATGGAATTGAGATTTCTATTCAAGAACGAGCATACTTTCATTCCAATTCCACTTGTAAAGGTTACTTATGAAGATGAAATCAAGGTTTTAATTGAATGACCCAAGTTCGCACGACTACTCCTATTGCGTAACTTTAGCGAAGAAGAATGTACTCGATGGTGAACACAAAAATCTCGATTGAAGGGATCGTAATGTGAATGATTTGGGACACAGTGGAGATAGCTCGTAAGGATGATGTGATTATTCTCGATACATTTGTTCCTCATCATGATTTCACTGTTACGCACAGAATTCCCTTGATAGTTCAAGACAACGAGAATGAAAATGAATTTTCAAATGAGGATTTGATTGCTTTATCCTGTCAGAGACATGAGTCGAGTTCACAAGCCAGAACGAGTACACAGACCTCTAATTGTTCCCATATAGTTCCTGATGATGAAGATTTTTATATCGAGCAACTATTTGAAACAAATAAATATTTGCAAGAAGCTATGCACGGGATTACTTTGAAACACAATTTTGAGTTTAAAGTGAAAAAATCGAACAAGTCAACGTACACAGTTATCGGCATTGACAATAGTTGCCATTGGCGTTTGCGAGCGACGAAAATTGAAACAAATGAGTTTTTTGTAATTCGTAAGTATACACGGTAACATACTTACGAATTGGGTATTCGTCGAAATGATTACAAGCAGGCTCGAACATGGTTTATTGGTCGACAAATAATGCACAAGTTTGAGGACCCACAAACGATTTACAAACCTTCGGACATCATTAACGACATCAGTTGATAGTATGGGGTGGTCATGAGTTATCAGAAGGCTTGGAAGGCTAAAGAATGCGCATTGGAGGACTTAATGGGTTCAGCCGAGGAAAGTTATGCTAAATTGGCCAGCCAGATATTGCCACAATATGGGGAAAACTAATCTTGATACGGAGGACGGAAATCTCTTCAAGTATTTCTTCATAACTATTGGACAGTGCATTCGAGGATTTCGAAACGCGATGTGACCCCTAATTCTAGTCGACGGTACAACCTTTAAAGCTAGATATGAAGGCAAGTTGATTATTGCTACATATCAAGATCTCAACATCCAATTTACCCTTTGCATTCGGCATAGTCGATCGAGAGAATGATCTAGTGATGCGTTGATTCTTCACGAACCCGGAGGAAGTAATTGGAGACGTCGAGAACATTGAATTCGTAACTGATCGGGGCCAGTCAATAATAAATAGTATCGCCTAAGTCTTTCCCAAGGCACATCACGGTTATTGTATGTACCATATACATGGCAACCCCAAGACGAAGTATCGGGGCAATGGCATCATTGCATTGTTTAGGAAAACTGCAGAGGCTTACAGTTTTGAAGTGTTTGAAAAGTTCATGGTCGAAATTCTTTCATTTAGTGTACGATGTACACAAATACTAACAGAGATGGGGATCGAACATTGGGCAGGATCACATTTTCTAGGATGTCGATACAACATGATGACGTCGAACAATGCTCAGTCACTCAATGCGTTATTCAAGAAGGATTGAGAATTACCAATTCTCGCAATGATTGAGCAAATTCGTAACAAGTTGCAGCAATGATTTCATGACCGACTTGAGGAATCATAGAGTTGCACAAGTGTGCTGACTCCGACTCAAGAAGATAAACTCTTCAAAACTCTAGAGGTGGCGATAATGGTATGGGTGGAACTACTAGATCAGTTCATTTTTTCGTGAGATGTAGAAGTAATATCGGATACATCGTAGACTTGAATGATAACACATGCACGTGAAAAAAGTTTTAGTTGGAGAGGTTTTCCATGTACGCATGCAGTGGCAGTAGTTATGCATAGAGGATTTTCACCACATACCTTATGCAATAATTTTACATGCCTGATTAATGGAGAGCAGCGTATGTTGAAACAATATTTTCTCTACCAAATGAAGTCGAGTGGAAAGTTCAAGACCATATTCTCTCACTTAATAATTTGTTTTCACCAGAAGTCAGACCACGTGCTCCTGGATATAGACGTACGTCTAGAATAGCATCCACCGAAGAATTTTTTACTTTCATTTCAATAACAGCCTTCATAAAATGCATCAAATGTCCCTTAACTTTCAAAAATTATGGATTTCAGTCCTCAAATTCACTATTTCGTACACTTTTGGTCCCTTTTCACTCCATTCTGCATTGTTCTATTACATTTTGATACAAAAGTCATAATTACACAATTGTGAATAGAAATTACAGTCAAATATGTTTGAAATTACATTTACAGTTGTTGTATCACAACACGAGTCATAATAAAGTACATAATATTTACATTTTTAAAAATAAAATAATATACAATGTACTAAGAATCATATTTGTATTCATACAAATCACAAGCTAACGTTAACCTCCACATGTCTATCAAAGATTGATTTATTGTATCAACGTTACAACAAATGCTCAAAAATTCTATATACTTTATTGCGAATATAGGACAATCGCCTCTGCAATAAATAATAATATATTAGTTCGATAACATATAGCTAAAAACTTGTAAATCCTTACGATGCTCTTTGTCTCGTCGTCGTCGTCATGTCCCGAATAATGGCTAATATATCATTTACTTGAATCATCGCATGTCTAGCTATAATAGGAATGATCACAACCATTGGCTCCAGTATTTGCTCCAGTTGACCTTGTATTAGACAACTATGATCGGAGTCGTACACATAGATAGTTGATTTAGCGAAAATGATCCCAACTGCAAAGCAGTATGATTCAAGTACATATGTATACCATCTGTCCATGGCTTTTCGAATGTCGGCTATAGGCCAATGACCTACTCCAGCATGTATTCAGGCACCACATATCCATTCACTTGGAGTAGAAGTGTGATATGCTCAATATCAACGGCACATGCAAACTCAGAGCTCAGGATGACTCGGTCAGGAATGTCAAAAGATCTCGGAAGTGTCCGACCTCGATCACGCAACATTTTCATAGCCATGTCGATATGCTAACGCAGAAACACCAATAAAAAAGAGATGGTCGTTAAGTTAAATAAAACAACAAATTATGTAAACATAATAAATAACAATGAGAATACACTTACATTATTGGTGAGCCTTGCAGACTTCGTCAGTACATCTTCAAACCACCTCTTAGCGTTCAAGATCGTCTTCTCCCCAATCTTGTAGCTATCTCTAAAAAAATGAAAAAAGTGAAGTGTTATAAAAAGCATAGATGATCTCGTATGTACTTTAGCAAAATCATAAAATACTTACTCAGGTTTAAGGAATTTAAACCATTCATCGAATGCTTTGTGCCTAACCAGGTCGACCTCACGGAAGAGATTGGGGAACGTCCCGTCCAAGAACGTCCTTATCTTTACCTCGACCGTAAAGGGGGAAACGATGTACTATGATGGCAATCTCAACCTCTTACCAACCACCAGCTCTGGCACGTCAATAGCACGCTTCATACCCTTCCTCACCTCCGTCGCCCCCTCCGACACGAACACTACGTCCTTCGGTACCCCTCGGCCTCAGCCACCTCCTTTGGTGCCCCCCTCCGCCACCGCCGGTACCCTTTCCTACACCTCCTCCGCCTTCGTCGATACCGTCCGTCACCTCCTCCGGTACCCCTCGACTTCCTCTAGTACCCCCACCTCCACCTCCTCTAGTACTCCCTCAAAAAAATGACTCGTATGCAACATTCGATAGCCACAATAGATCATCATACCCTATCTAACTCCCTCCTCCATCACCCCTTCCATCCTGAAGACCGCCAGTCCCTTTGTCGCTCGCTCCATCCCAATAGCTGAAAGTCCTTCATAGGCCTGCTATGTAGCCTCGTATCGCAATTACCTCAGTGTAAAGGTCTCTTAACTCGGTTCGTAGCATCTTGACATCATGTCATAACTCTGCTACTTTGCCTCTCATCTCCCTCATAAATGTAGTCAAAAGGTTGAATATATCAACAGTGGAAACAATACGACTACGTACAAGAGGTGATATCTTCGACGGAGGTGACCTTGATGGAGGTGATTTCATCGACAGAGATGATACTGGATGGCACTCCTAAAAAAATCAACATTACGAATGAATAACTTTTATTTAAAAAATCAAAAGGATAATCAACATATTATATGCAATGAACATACTCTATCTTAATCAACGATAGACTCGGGCATCTGATCGTCTGATGGGGGTCGGAACAGATAAGTCACGCAGGTAACTCTGACCCTCCTCCTCGATCGACGGTGTCAACTCAGTGAGGACTTCAAGCTAACATATTGACATTTCACTGAGTTAATGACCATGTGTTGAGATTTTAAAAGGACATGCAACATAAATCACAAATGTATAATACGTACCTCAAGATCGTCGAGGAGAGTTGATATTTGTTTCGCAAGTAGCTTGTCTTGTACTCGCCAGTGATGCAGGCAACATGTCTCATCTCTCCTCGCATACAGGCCAGCTAAGATGGGGATAATCTCGTACACCCATATATGCAACAATTACAATAATTATATGTAGAATTTAATTTAAAAAATAGATAACTCATTATGTTGAACATTTACCTGCAAAGCCAACGGCATACCATATGTAGCATACTTGCGCTCGAGTCTATCCCCCTTAGACATCGAATACCCTCTCCTAAAGATGCGTAAGGTATCCATAAAACATCTCTGCTCCCAAGGATAGTTGTTGAAGGTATCAATGTCATCAACAACCTCCAAATGAAAAACTTCAATCGATGTCTTCTTGTGATGACTCCTGAGTACACTTTCAAGGATAAGCACCAAGCCCAACTTCAACCTGTCAGACATATGGTCGCATGCCCTGAATGTTTCTCCCAACTGCCCTAGAGTTATTATCATTTGCCCATGAAAATGTTCATTCAGTAGCCTCATGTTTCTCGAAATACGAGTCCTTGGTGATTCAATCCGGTGATGAGGGCAAGCTCAAATATAGAGAACATAACTACCTTGCCCCCAAGATCAAAACGGAGGGCATCTCCGTCAACTGGCTTAAGTAGCTGATATAACAATGCATCCAGCAACTGCCCATAAAATTGTACGCCACGCAACGAATACAAGGGCCATAAGTAGGATCTACGCAATATGCGTGCGTGCTCCTCGTCGAGCAAATCTAATAGCGAAGTAAAGCTGGCAAAGTTACAGATCGATCTAACTTTGTCGAGGATCTGTCTGACGGCATTATCCAAATGATATTTCATCCTACAAAATTTCAAATGTTAGAATCTTGTGCTATAGATATAATGAATAAAACATAATATGAGAAAATTAAACTAACCAAACGACATTAACTACAATACGCAAAAATCAACAGATAATGGAACAAGAGATAATGCAATAATGGAAGATTAAATAGAAAATTTAAATACACAATTAAAAGAAACAATGTAAATTGTTTATTATTTATAGCTAAATATTAAATAAACTATTAAAATAAACAAATTAAATAAATAATTAAATGAAATAATTTATTATAATTGTTTACTTATTATTTAATTGTAAAAGAAGAATTTATAATTAAATTTCTTATTTTAAT
>CAIGRB010070495.1:0-48998 GCA_903798255.1 Fraxinus quadrangulata | reverse complement strand
TATATATATATATATGTTGGTTTGATTGTTGCTCCATTTAGATTAGGCATTGATGGTGTCAATCGACCTGGACCAGGCATGATCAGACTACATGTTACTTTTTAGTGGCTCGTAAAGTAACATAATTTTCACTATATAATAAGGTAGGCAATTCTAAATATATGTAATAAAATAATTATTTTTCACCCGAGCTCTATAAAAGAGCCTTAGCATCCACGTGTCACCAATCAATTGCACCTGGACCTTCGAAGCGCAGCAGAACAAACATATTTCTTTGCGCTTGAAAGCCTGCTGTAGTTAAACCAAGTTCAAGTGTGACCATGGAGATTTCAGTTTTCTTGGCATGATTTCACTAGCAAATTTGGCGGTGGTTTAGCAATTATATGGAGAAAACACCAAGGTGCTAGCTACAAGAATTACATGACCAAAAACACCTATCTATATGGAGAAAAACACCGATATAAAAATTACCCGACCAAAAAGGGGTAATTTTGCGCAAGAAAGATGGTGGTTGCTAAAAGGCAAATATAAATCAATGAAGATAATCACTAACCAAAAAATATTGATCAACAGCTCATCGCAAAAAACCAGTCGTTAGGGGAATATCGAAAGGAAGTCTCGAAATTCCAAAACAAGTTGAAAGCCCAACTGAAAACTATACTAAAACATACGAATTGCAACGCATGCACTGACAAATATTAAAGATCAAGAAACATTCAGATTTACAAAGCAACAATCAGTCAAAAGTCTCTAAAAAAAAAGTACATGCAAAGTAAAAGAGATGACATGTACATCATATTTTATCACTTGATTTACATTTTTTACACTTGACAAAGATCTTAAATCATCTTTGACAAAACAAAAATAAAAATAAAAAACTTTAATCCAACCGTTAAAAAATTGCCACCCATTCAGGGCATAAAGTAAGGATAAAGTAGAATGTACAAGTAGTTCAATTTAGTAAAATAATACATTGTATTTTTACAAGTCAACCTCCAGAATATGAGACTACATAGACATAAAAAGCTTAATCAACAGTATAATCAAGCCAAGTTCCAAAATATAAGAAACTACTATATTTGAAAATAGTGGCAAGGGGGATTATGGTACAGATGGCAATCGAACGAGTATGAGACAGATTGGTCATTCTCACCCCCGTCATGTCGAGTATTTTTTTCACTTTCCCCGTTCACATACGCAATTAAAGCGGGAATTGAACGAGATCGGAGCCAAGCCCTTGCCCCCATTTATAGCCCCCCTCCCTCCCCTCCATTTTATGTCTTTAGTTAATAAATATTATTACTTTTTTCTTTCAATAAGTTAAAAACAGTTAATGTTCTCTTTAAAAATAAAGATAAATCTTTTATTTTTTATTTGATAAAAAAATTAAATTGAAATTAACTTTAAACGGGAAGGGTAGCGAGATAGTGACTATGATTCCAGTGCTCGTTCCGGGGCAATGACCCCTACCACGTACCCTCTCGTTTACCCATGTTATGTTTTAGTTGATTTTGTAATTGGCAAATCCTGTGGACAAAATGACTTAATTGTATATATTGTAAAAATTTAAGGAGTAATGTGCAAATAGTTCAAAAGTTAGTTAGTAGGTCTAAATTTTCGAGTTTGGAATAAGGAGGAAAACGGCGCGGATTTTCGCTGGACTATCGCCAAAGGTTGGCCTTGGCGGCTCGAGCTATAAAAGCAGAAACATTTTCGCTGGACTGTCGCTCTTCCTTCGTTCGAGCGACAGCTTTATAAGAGAAATTTTTATTTCACGTTTTAAATACTTTTTTTCCTGACCCATTTGTTTCTTGACCTACCTATAAATACTAGAACTCACATGGACGATTTTTCTAAGGTTGAACAATTAAGAGAACTTTATCTGTGAGTGAATCATTCCACATTATCTTTCAACCTTCCTCTTGTATGAGATCTTCTGAGAGAAAAACATCAGTTCTAAAATTCAAATACCAAAAATCACTTCTTCTATATCTGGTTAGAGTTCTGAAAATTGAAGAAAGTTGACAGGAGTTCCGTCTGTGAAGAACGGGTCGTTCTTCGTGATCCACGGGAGATAAACGAATCTACAAGGTTTGGAATGCTGTAGGATAGCAGATTCCATGGAGAGATTTGGCAACAACAGCTAAGGATTGGTACAGGAGAGCACGAGATTCGCGGAGAGCTGTAAGTAGTGCAGTCGGATGATCAGATAGTACGGGTCGTCTAGTCTGGTAGACTCTAAGTTGTTAAATTTGTTTATAGTGGATTGACTGGTAAAATGATCGGAGTTTTTTCCGGTTGGGTTTCTCCGTGATCATTCCGGTGTTTGATTTACTGCTTTTACAGTTTGTTGTTTAATATAAAAACTGTGATAATCCAATTTAGGATAAATTGACTTGAATGTTTAATCATCTAGATAAGAATTAAAAGTGACTTGTTGCTGTTTAACTCTTTAGATTTTTTAAATTCCGCATATTACACCTATTCACCCCCCTCTAGGTGTTGTTGAGGTCGAACTACGCGTTTTTCAATTGGTATCAGAGCCTTAAATTGATTCATGACCCTTAATTATAGTATTCTAGATGAGTCAGTCATTGTCCGTACTTCCATTCTTTGACGGGAGCAATTATGCTTACTAGAAAGTTCGAATAAGAGTTTTCCTTAAAGTTTTAGATGAATGTATTTAGATAATTGTTTAAAATGGGTGGGCACCGCCTACAACTACTGTTGAAGGTGTAGTCACACATACTGATATCTCATTGTGGACCAAAACTAATCTAGATAAGCGTAATTGGAACAGTAAAGGCCTTCGTGTCCTGTTCATAGTTGTGTATGTTGAAGAGTTTAGGCGTGTATCGATGTGTGAAACTGTTAAGAAAGTTTGAGATATTTTAGAAATCACACATGAAGGAACTAAAACTGTTAAAGAACTCTAAACCGCAGATGTTGACCACTAAATTTGAAGAGATAATGATGGCTGATGATGAGTCGTTTGATAGTTTCTATGCTACACTGAATGACATAGTCAATTTGAGTTTTAATTTAGGTGAGAGGATCTCCGAGTCAAATATTGTTAGAAAAGTTCTTAGATCCCTACCCGATAGATTTAGACCTAAGGTTACTGCAATTAAAGAAAGCAAAGACATATACTCCATTAAGATAAAGGAGTTAGTTGGATTCCACTAGACGTATGAGCTGACCTTAGATGACCATGTTAAAGATAAATCTCTGGCCATAAAATCCGTAAGAAATATTCGAACCGAATCTTCTGATTCTGATTCACCGATTAATGAGAAGTTAGCTTACTTGGCTAAGAAATTCCAAAAATTATTTAGAAAGAAAAATAACCTTCAAGAGAGATACAAAACTGGACAGAGTGAATCTAGGCGAAAACCTAAATATGTGACGTGCCATAATTGTAAAGGTTTCGACCATGCGAAGAGAGAGTGCCCTAGTAGTAGGAGAAATGATGAGAAGGCTATGAATGCTACTTTCACTGATGACAAGTCTAACTCCGACAATCAAAGTGAGAAATTCACTCGTGAGGAAAGTGGAAAGTATATTGCCTTTACTACTAGAATTAAGAATGAATCTGATAAGGAGAGTGAGAAGGCCAAGAACGTAAGTAGTGATGAGGATTCAGATGAAGAGCATGTAAGTGAGGAAGATATCCAAGATACCTATAATAAGATGTATGGGGAGAGTTTTAAGATTCTTACTAAAAACAAAGCCTTGAGTGAGAAGAATAAGGAACTTGAATTAAAAAATGAGAAATTAGTAGCGCACATTAAGGAATCTACCTCGATCCTGAGCGAAGTGAAATCTATGAATGAAATTTTAGAAACTCAGGTTAAGAACCTCATCTGTGAGTTTGAGAAATCCTCTAGGAGATTCAATGAGTTGATCAGTAAGAAAGAGACCTTAGACATACAGGTTAAGAACTTTCTAATCGACCTAGAACATTCTAAGTCTCAACTACTTGCCTTATCTAGTGGTTCTAAAAAGTTAGATAATATTTTAGGAATGGGCAAGCCGACTAGAAATAAGGGAGGTCTAGGTTTTAAGGGAAATAATGCTAGTACTTCTAAGACCACGTTTGTCCCTGCTACTAACCAGTTTAAACATGTGCCTAACCCCAATCTCAAAAGATTTGTTAGATAGAGGCCTACTAGACAGCATAAGACCCGCCAACATAGGGATAGATATCAACGATCTCATAATTTTGGTACTAAGTTTATTCCTACATGTTTTCACTGTGGTGAGGTATGACACATAAGACCTGTGTCATCATTTCTTGAACAGACATAAAACGGGAACTTAACTAGATATAAGAATCAGGAGTTTATTGGTCAGCTTGACTTTCTTACTAATCGGGTGAGTCAATTGACCAAGTTAATGACACGGATGACCGAACATATTCCTGTCACTAGGCAAGTTTGGGTAAGGAAAAGTGATCTAAAAAATTGTAAAATAGATCACGGGGCTCTTAAAGGTAAGAACATTTGCATACCTAATGATTAGGTATTTTTAATAGATGCATGCTTGTATGGAGTATAATATATAGTACATGAAATCTCTCTATATGTATTCTACTGTTATATATTTTTAGGAGTCGAAAATTGGTTGAAAATCACATCCAAATTGATTTCCCAAAGAGTTCTAATCGAATAACAAAAGTTGTATTCGCGCGCGAATTTTTTGTCTCTGCACAACTGTCAGTATTTTGGCCATAAATTTCTCTTCCCATATCCGATTGAAGCAATTCAAAGTGCGTTTGCAAGATAACTCAAGGGCCTACAATGTTGATAGAAATATAATTTTTCCAAGTCGGAATTTTATTGTGCCAAAAATTGGTTTCAATGTTCTACTAAAAATCTGGAATATAACTTGTGCGATTGGAAATTGATTTTGATTATATTACATTCCTTTTTGAGTTCTAATTTTATCCAATTATCTCCTAATAATTTTCAAAGTATCATCTTGTGGTCCGAATCAACTATTGAATTTGCAATTTGATTTTCAAACTTTGAATTCTGCCATTTTTAACCGATTTTCGCTTCTTTCTTTCAATTNGCACACTTCCAGTAGGATTAAGAGAGACTGCATGAATTGAAGTCAGAAATTCTAAGGGGTAGACGGGTCCAAACCATACTATAAATTTGTTTCGATTTATAGTGGATTATTGACTGACAATGTGTCTAGAATTTTTACCCAATTGGAGTTTCTCCGTGATCATCTTTAGTGTTCTTTACTGCTCTAATTATTGATTGTAGTATTCAAACTTGGGATAAATTGACTTTTTTGATCTAATCATCTAGAAACAATTAAAAGTGACTTATTACTTTTAATTGTGTAATTCCGCACGTGGGTCTAAATACTACGAAATTTCAAGTGATATTAGAGCTTAATTGCGATTCTTGACCCAATATTTTCTCTAGATAAGTCAATAAATTTCTAATTCAGGATTTGAGTATGATATGAAAATTCGGGAGGCTTATAACCAATTGTTTGATGAGTGTCTTAAGTTGAAAAAATTAAATCGCTCTGTCTTTAAAAAATTAAATTATTTTGAATTATAAAAGGAGAGTCTTGTAGCCAAATTTGAAGAATCCACTAGAAATTTGAATGAAGAAAGAGTTGAGAACGAGTCCATAGATATTAAAGTTAAATCTCTTTTGAGTGATCTGGAAAAATCAAACACCCAACTCCAATATTTTTCTAGGGGATCTAAAAAAATTTGATAACGTGATAGGTTAGAATAAAACGATTGAGAATAGAGAAAATTTATACGATAATGAAACAAATTCTCATACGACTTCATCTTCTAACAATAAGTTCGTATTTGCCTCGAAGCCTAAGGCTCAAAACTTGAGACCTAGAGTTACTCCTAGGTTCATTCCCACGTGTCACAATTGTGGTAAGGTAGAACTCATAAGACTTAAGAGTCGCAAACTCTTGAATGGGAAAAAGACCAAGAATATAGATGTCTAACGACCTAAATCATCTGTACAACATAGATTTCCTCTACTTAAGGTTCAAAATATGAAACATATGGTTATTTCTGAATTTGCTCCTACATGTCACAATTGTGGTGAGTTTGGATACATAAGACCTAGATGTCACAAACTTTTGAATATAAATAGAAGTCAGAGTATATCTAGTCGAATTGACTTCCTTACTAATCAGGTTACTCACTTGACCGAACTAATGACACAATTGACTAGCATTAACTCTACTTCAAGAAAAGTATAGGTTAAGAAGAGTGATCTGAGATATTATGAATCCAATCACGGTGCTCTTAAAAGTAATAGCGATGGTGTACCTCAATGAGTAGGTATTTTGGTGTATGCATTTGCAATATTTATGATTTTTTTGTATTCATGCATGCACGTATTTAAATTTAGGATAAATTGATTTGTTTGATCTATCTATCAAGAAACAATTAAAAAATGACTTGTTATTTTTTATTGTATAATTCCGCACATTGGGTCTTATATTCAGCTAATTTAAAATTTTCAAATGGTAATATATCCTAACTCCAAATGTCATTTTAGTCTAAATACATGGTGAAACTTCATATATATAGAAAAGACAAAGGTAAATATATTCGCACCATAGTTTTTGTTACCTACACTACATTTTAATTAAAATGAAGATCTATAAACTTTTCTTATTTTTACATTTAAGTTCTCAACTTGTTTTAAAAAATTTCTTATTATCAACCCTGTATTAATTTTCACATCTTGTCTATAGAGACGATTTTTGTTAAAAATGTTTGTTATGACGATGAAAAAGACATATTTATCTCTCGTATTTTAAAATAACTTAAACAAAATATTTGCCCCTCTTTCCAATGCACGTTAGTAGAATATTTGGATAAAAATCATTATTAAAGATAAAATATGTTTAATTAATTGAAGGTTAAGAATAACAATTGGATGAAAAAAATGTCAAGAACAAAAATGCAAAAGTTTGAAAATCTTTCTTATAATTAAAATGTGGTGCAGATATAAAAAATGTTGTGTGAATATAACTACCCAAAAACAAATAATGAAATAAACAAAAACTGAATTCGGTTTATTTTATCAAAATCTAAAGGAAAAATGTACCAGAATTTTCACTCTTAACCAGTGATTCATTCACGTCTTGCCTCTATTTCCTAGCCACGATCCTTGCCCTGCATACATCAAACTGAAAATTAGCTCAAATTCAAAGAATATCATCAAGAGGAACAGAAAATAATTAACTTACTGATCCAAAACTTTAAAGTCAAAAGAGAAAATATGTGAACCAGTAAATAAATCAAATCGAGCCCCCAAAACCCTCTTTCTACAACATTCAGTTTGAGGGAGATTATAGATCCTACTTCGACTAATTAATCTACATTCATTGAGGGAGAGTAACAATTGGAAGACTTCATCACCGTCTGCTCACAATTTCTAATTTCCTAATGTTCAGCATTTTGTAAAATATTTCGAATTAATATTCCAAATCTTTTTTAACCATAAATCTATCCAAATTCAACTATAAGATGGTGTTAACAAGGAATGTAGATCATGAATCGTATTTGAAGAAAGTAGACGAGGTTGGAAAAAGTCACAATGAAAGAAAAAGAACAAAATTCCACAAAGAAACTCGACCAAAAAAATTCCAAAAGCTCTGGGTATGTCGAAAATCGATTTCCAAGAAGGTAAATCAATGTATTGTTAAATTTTTTGTTTAATGCTAGTTTTATAGAAGTTTCGGTTCATGGGTAAGTTGAATTTTGAAGTTATTGGGTGTTTTTCATCTTCATTATGTTAAACCATATATGTTACCTGATTTTTTATTATTCTTTGAATATGCTCTGATTTTGGATTGTGACATTTGTGTTCTTCAATTATTCTATTATTGTTACCTGAATTTTTCTTGATTGTGATATGATTGTTATTCGATTACTTAATAATTATGATAATGTTCTCTACTACAACCATGTTTGATTGTGGCTCCATTATTCTTTGACTAATCTATTATCGTGACCTATTTTTCTATTATAAACTGACCAAGTTTGACTGTGACTCGATTGTTCTACTATTATTTTATGATTGTTACCTTAATTTTTATTGATTGTGATGTGATTGTTCTTCGAATGTTCGATGATTGTCACCTGAAGCATTACATTTGTAACATATATCACATTCCAAATAATAGGAAATTGCATATTTGTGAAGTGAATTCATGACCAATTTTGGTGAAAAGATGAAATTATAATTGGTCTTGAATTTCAAGAAAACTCAAATAATACTGATAAGAATATTTTCATTGAGACCGCTTAGTAGTTCATCCATTACATAAGACCCCCAACTTGACCTATGGAATATTGAGATCGAGGTAAGTGACCTACATAAGTGACTCAAGTGTTAGTGAAGAGAGGACACATTGATAATTTTTAGAGTATTGCTCGAGGTTGAGGGGTGATTTCAATAGTATTCATTGCTATCTACCACCAATATGAGATCAATACCCACAATCTATACTAGTCAATCTAGAGGCATTTGATTGATGCCCCAAGTGAAATATGATCACGCTATTACGACAAGACCAATTATCTTTTGTAAAACCGTGTGGCTAAATTGAATAAAATCAAAGAATGTCATGTTCTCTATATCCTCTTTGAATGTAGCATGATTTGTGGCATCGGGATGAAATGAAGGTATTCTCTCTCTATCCTTACCTACATACAAAATTACATCTTGATCTTTTCAAAGAGACTAATTCTCACACTAGATGGAAAACGAGGAGAGGAGAGTCACCCACTTTTGGTCATCAAGTGGAGGAGCTTATTCTGATAATCCAAAATATTTCATCAAGCATCAACAAACAATATATTTAGGGAGTGTTTGATGGATATTATTGAGAAAAGAATGTATTTTAAATATTGATATGATGGAAAATATGTTGTTAAAAAGTAAGGAAAAATTATTGATGTGATAGAAAATATTATTTTATTAAAAAAATGTGTGATTAAAAATGAGTTTTGAAAGAATGTGGATCAAACAAGGACTTACATTGCAAAATGAGTCACATCCAAGCTTATATGTACATTTTAATAGTTTAATAATCAAGACACTGGAAAATCATTAGAGATTATATGAAAGACATCTCTCACCGCTCCTCCTGTTTCAAAAATTTCACTAACTCGTCATATTTCAAGATTTGAGTATCACATACACCCATGACCACTTTTTGAGGTGTATCTCATCCAATATGAGGTTCATGTACCTAAAATGCTTTTGTAAAGAAAAAAAAGATCATTTTTCTAAAATTAATTACAATTTAATTTGTTCTCTTTAATAATTAAATAATAGTCACAATTCTAATTATGCTTACTGTGGAAATTTAGCGTTGTTTGACACAATTTATTCGAAATGCATTTTTTCTTAAACTCATTTTTAACTTCACATTCTTTTAATAAAATAATTTTTCATGTGAAATCATAATTTTTCACTCATTATCTACACATTCTTAAAAAAATTCTTTTTCACTTTAAATCATCTCTCCTAAACAAACTCTTAAACATAAAATTTGTTGAATAATTTTATAATAAATGATTTAAAGTTTTTAATTACTTACATATATTATGTATACATAATTTAAATATTAACAATTTAAGCACAAATAAAAACTCAATACTTAATATATTTATAAACTAGATTAGATGTTACATATAAACATGTTTTTTTTTTAAATAACAATTTAAAGTAAAATATAGCTAAACATTGCATACATCTGTTCATCAAAACATTCTAAACCTTCAATTTTTTTTATTAAATTATATCTTCATATAAGTGAAGATATATTATTAAAATTTAAACTATGTCAAACAAGCTCTGTATATATAAAAGAGCCTTTTTACTGTATTGTTCCAGGCTTCTAAGCAGTTCATCTTCCTCAACTGCATAATAGCTTATTTTCTTACTCTCTTTCTTATCTGTAATTAGTAAGTCAATCAGATTCACGAGCAACACTTGATTAACATGTTCATTTTAAAATTCATTCTCTCTAATATTCATTCAACGATTAATTTTCAACTCTTTGATTTCAGATTTCATCTTGTGATTTTTGAGCAGTTAAAATTAACAAGTTGATTTTTTCTTCTACAGACTCGTATGTATATATATTTCACTCATTTGAAACCAAAGAAATCCCTCATTAGCAAACCAAGTTTTATTCCAAGGAGAACACCTAATCTTTTAAGTTTCTGAAAACTCCCCAAGTACACATACATACATACATACATTCTTCAATTATCATTCTATTAATTACCTATGTCGATCTCAATTGAAGCTTTGGCAATGTCAGGAGCAGATTACCATAATATTACCGTAGATTTCCAAGATCTCGAACAGGCGGACTTTGAGCTGCCACCACCTCATTTGTTGTCTGAAAATGAGGATGACGAGGAACAAGCCCGGAGAACAATAGGCTGCAGCCTCTCCATTGGACCTCGTTTGCATAATCTCCAGAATCAATCAGAAACTTCTCAAAGTGGAAAGAAAATCATCACTAATTAAGGGGGATATCCATGGAAATGCTACAGAGAATCATAGATCAATTTATGTAGTTTTGGGTGCATTGTTTATTTACGCATAATTCTTCAATTATTTCAGACCAGGAACGCAGCTTGCATTTAGTTGTTCTTTGTAGGGAAGGGGATTCGTTAGTTGTTTTATTAGAGGAGTTTAAACAAATTCTTACTCCATGATCCACTTCGAATAAATGTAAAATAGTAGATTTGTTGTTTGAAAGGCATCTTTTGAGATTTCACGAAATGTACTGTTTTCATGTAAAATTGAGATTTGGCCATTAACAGTTATACTGTAAAATGAAATTCTATATTGATTTTCTATATATTGGAAAGGCATAATTAATAAGACTACTGTTCGTAGAATTTCTGTGTACCAAACATGCATGTCCAAAAGATACAAATGATCTCACCTTCAGTTACATTGCTCATTTGCTTCCTAGTATTGACATGGCATGCCATATATGTTTATTTCATTATTGGTCATCTTACTTCAAAATTTTTTTTTCATTGTTATAATCCTACTTACATTGTTTTAGTTGACCATTCTATCTAGAGTAATGCTATCCATTGTCACATATATTAATGTTAAGTACCAATGAAGTTTAATAACATTATTTTTCGCTTATAATGGCTGTGGTAAAAAAGGCGGAAAATTCCATATGATTGATAGAATACTTGACATCGTGCTTATTTTAGGTGAAATAGTAGCTTTTTGCCAACAATAAAGTGAGATGAGTGATTATGAACACTAAATGAACAAGCATAGTACATACATGAGTCATGTGGGGCTAACCATTGGTTTTGGTCACTTTACCAAACACCATGGTTAAACTGGATAAATTTGTAGTATGCTTAAATTGAAAAAGTTAAAATTAAATATTAGCACAAAACAAATATATATGTTTGGTGATCTCAAAAACAAGATTTTGTCTGGGACTTACAAATCATTCTCGAAGAGGCAAAGTGAAACTATATTGATTGAAATATTCACATATTTGGTTTGAGAGTGACACTAACGGAGAAGAAAAATGGGAGTCAGAGGTTTATACTTGTATAGTGTGAATATTGGAGTATTGATTACCTTTAGCTATAGATAAAGGAAATGAGTGGAAGCTCTCAAGATGTTTGACATGTGACCTCATTCCAATGGTTCACTAGTCAAACTCAATTATGTTTTTGTTTCGCGTCCTAAGTATCATAGGTTTGCAACTCCGCACATTGTCCTAGGCGAAAAAGAAATTTGAGTTTCAGCTATCATTGCAAAAAATGTCACATCGTTTGCTTATCTTTCATGACTCTATCATCCAGTCAATTCTATTCTACTTAATTTCTCCTTCTCTTTCATGACTACATATCTTTCTGGCTAAGGTCACTATATCATACATGTTCTCCGGAACTTACCGTAAATTATATGACCACATCCTTAGTTGCATTATTAAGGTCTTAGGTTTGTTTTATATCAACCTTGCAAGAAGAGGTCCCTATATCACGTCTTGATACAATTTATGCATAAATACACATGTATCAAACGTTTGGTAAAACATTAAATATAATTTATATGTAATATGCTCATTGCAGACATAATTTAAATAAATAAGTTTGTACCTAAAGAGACAAGCTCTAAAGAAAACAAGGATTATAGTTGGGAGGAACCTAATATAATTTATAATTAGATATAAAGGAGACAATATATTAGAGGAGACACGAAATATAGTCTCTTTTATTCTCTCAGTTTTTGCATTATATTTAGTTTACTTTTTATTTTATATCGTATCACATGCAACACAGTGCCAATTCCTTTTCCTCATTGAAAATCTAACTGTAATTTAAGGTGACAGTTGAAAAGGTAGGTCCTATATAATTCGTAACCTTGATACAATTGCTTTATAACTAGACTACTCGTCAGTCGTCACCTTCAAATTTTACACAAATTTAAGCAAGGAAGTACAGAGTTTACTATCTTAATTTTGAGAGGCAAACATGTCTATCGAAGCTCTGGCAATGGCTGGCATGAACTACACAGAATGTGGCATCAATCTCGATCTAACTGAGTTGGAATTAAAGCTACCATTGTATCTCGTAGCTGAGGAAGATAATCTGAGTTTCCGAGATAATAAGAAGGCTGCTGATATTAAATCCATCAAAAAAAAAGGATTCGGGAATGGGCTAAAGCAGTTGCTTCAATCAATTCTATGAATATTTCTGACTCCAAATCAGAAATTTACGCGGATGCAACAGCTCCAGAGATTGTTACTCAAAAGGCAGCATTTAAAGCATCGACTAAATTGATTTATATCTTGTTGTTTGAACCTCACAAGTGTATTAGAGAAATTAGAGATAGAATCTACTAGAGTTCAATTTCAAGAAAAAACAAGAATAGCAATAGATTGATGATTCAAGAAAAATCCTTAGTCAATGCTATATGTACTTTGCTATGGACCAGACAACTGACTACATATAATTGCATGAAGAATTTAGAAATATATTTATCTCTTACAATTTAATAAAAGTTCATAGTTAATCATAGAAAAAAATATATTAATTAACCTATCGAATACGAAGGGAAAAGAAACTTTTGTTTGGACATATATATGAAAGTTATTTCAATGCGTAGTCCTTGTTCAACATTGAAAACTCTATTGTAATCTGGATCGTGAAAGGCATTTCTTCTGCCAAACAGGCATTGAGATTATGCACGCCTTTCTGCTTCATACATGAATTTGAGTGTTCAAGGGTCAATTTTACTACCATATTATTGTTGCCGTTTTGTTTCTTGATCAGGGATCTCTGATGAGCAATCTCGGTGCAACTTAAGACGCGCTAGTTTGTAGATCGTAAAGCAAAAACCATATATTTTCATACATAAACAGAATCGGAAATCTTGACATGTCTTTAATGCTAGTCTATTTGCAAAGCATGCAGTTTAGGCTATTGGAAACACATATCACATTATGCCCGTGGTTAATCAATTTATCGAATATTTTTATATCATACTCGTAGTGTTGTTTATTTTCCTCAGCTGCATACTCTTTTATTTGCATAATCTCTTTCTATCTGTAGTTAATGCCTCTTTCGCTACATTAAGTATAGTTAATTAGGCTTAATCAACCTGAAACCAAAGCTTCATAGAAAATATGCTACAAAAGTATACATTCATTTATCCCACATCGGTTGGAAACTTGTTGAATGTTGGGTTAGTGAGCTACATAACAGGAAGGTATGACAACAAGCTCCATACTTACCTGGACGGGGTCAATGGGCGATCAAGAAGGCCCATGGCCTAGATTGGCAACCTCCATTGCACTTAGGAGGGGTGCCCGTCTAAGGTCGGCCCAAGTGGTCGAGCCTACGTCATAATTTGTGGTAGAGGGGGCCTGCGTTCGCGCGGCCCCTGCCCAATTCAAGTTTAAAGTTTTACGCCCATACCAGTGTAGCATGCCCAGGTTTGTGTACGAAGCTCATTCGAGCTGGTTAAACTCTTCTCGGTCCATTAAGAGCAATCTAGCTCCACTCTTCTTGACAGACCAGAACTTTGTAGTACAACATTTGATCATATGATCGGAGAAGATACAGTCAGTAAGATTCACGAGCACCATTTGATTTACGTGATCATTTTATAGTTCATTCAAGGCTACAATGTTCAATTCTTTGATTTCAGATTTTCATCTTGTGATTTTTGAGCCAGTTAAAATACATTTGGAACCTAGAATCCCCCATCTGCAAACTAAAGTTTTATTCCAAGGAGAACACCAAATCTTCTGTTACTGAAAATCCCCCAAGTATACATACATACAGTTATTCTTCAATTATCACTATATTGTCCTTGAAATCTAGCAGAGGAACAACAATCCAAGGTCTTAATTATTTATATGAGAGTCTTGAAGATTATTAGGTTTGAAAACTGTATGCTTAGATCTTGTTATAGAGGTCTACTGCAAAGGCACTTGCTTTTGACGAAGCACATAATGGTTTTGCAGAGGCGCTTTTACTTTACTGAAGCTAACGCTATGTTGTTGTCATCGAAGTTACATAATATTCATCCAAGTCTAGGCATAAATATTTATACAAGGCATTGGTCTTTGAAGTAGAAGAGGAAGGTGCAGAAGTGATTCATTAATGTAGAGGTGGAGTCCATTATCGAAGCCAAAGTACAATAGTCCCATTTCTGAGGTGATATTGGCAAGGCACGAAGACTAGCGAATAGTAGAGGCCTATATCATCGAGGTCAAGCTAATAGGTGGAACGAGGCACAATGTGAGGGGACTTGTGCTGATATTGATGATCTTGAATGTTCCCAAGATGATACTACGGCAGCAGGTTATCATAATGATTAGATGTGTAAGGCGATTCAATTATGAGGCGACGTGCTACCACGTGCGTGAAGGGCACAGTGCGGTTTGAGCATTCATTTGAATAGCGGTTGTTGCATCTTGGCATTCAATGAACAGGATTAAACGATGTGTTGAATGGTTGTGATTGATCTTGATTTGAACCAACTACTTGGATCGAAGGGACCGCTTATATAAATGTTTAGGGCTCATTTTAAACCTTTTTTACTTTCCTTTCTCTGCACTCCATATCCAGAGTACATATATTGGATTTAACATCATTTATAAAATTTATCAACATATTAAATAAATATACATCTTACAAACCACAACTCAAATGCAATTTCATTTTGAAACCAACCATCCATTTCAAGTAAAAGATTAACATCAGTACGATGCAATCAGGATTTCAGACAAAATCACTAATTAATCACAATGCTTCTTGCAGATAGGATATATAAAAGGAACTATTCTCAGAAAGATAGATTGGAATAAAAAAACATTTCATAATCTGTATAAAAGAAAAACATTTGTTGCGCTGGAGGAGCTTAGCACCCAAGTACGCATATCCAAAAGATACAAAAGATTTTGAATAATGTTATATGGCACTAGAGGAGCTTAACACCTCTCAAATACCAAACACCCTCAGCTTTCTCGCCATGTAACTTGTCTCCATCACAAAAACCAAGGGATTTTTGAGGATCAATCTCCACTACTTCGCCAATGCTCGAGGTCCCTCCATACCTGATGCAGTACACCTTCACTTCCTGCTATGGCTATGGTGGCCAAGAAAAATCCATCACCTGCTTATGCATCAACAGCTGAAGAAATCATGAAAATCTTCAAACCATGGCCGCCAAGACCCTCTGTCGAAGAGATTGAGGATGCCATATTTGTAATCAACACAGCGGAAGCACAAGGACGCCTTCGGTTGGAGGAAATCTCTAAGGAAGTGCCCCCACAATATGTTCTCCCGGAGCTCTTCTCTGCTCTGCAACAAGTAAAGAAGAACATGGGGAAAACAACATTTCAGTAGATTCATTAATCCCACAACGATTGGAAACTTAATGAACATTGGATTAATGGGACATATAACTGGAAGGTAGGACACCAAGCTCCATACTTACCTGGACGGGGTCAATGGGTGATCAAGAAGGCCCATGGCCTAGATTGGCGACCTCCATTGCACTTGGGAGGGGCGCACGTCTAAGGTCGGCCCAAGTGGTCGAGCCTACGTCATAATTTGTTGTAGAGGGGGCCTGCGTTCGCGCGGCCCCTGCCCAATTCAAGTTAAAAGTTTTATGAAGATTCTTATTGTGTGTCCATTGGAATATTAATTTAGAAAGCTTATTCTAACGGTTGAATTACATTCTGAGCTTTTTTGGGCCATCTGGCCCTTTTCTCCTCTCGGTACAAGTTATTGACAAAGAAGACAGAATAAAATAAATTGACCAAAACAAATTTTTATTCACATGATGAGAGAATCCTTGTCTCACTGTTGCATCATAGTTATACCTTAACAAGTCTGACCGAACAATATTTGTTGACAGAGAGAAATATATGGTCAATCAGATTCACGAGCACAAGTTTTTGAACGCGTTGTTCATTTCAAAATTCATTCGACGCTGAAATATTCAACTCTGATTTCAGATTTCATCTTTGTAATCAGTAAAAATTAACAAGTTGATCTTTTCTTCTACGCCTTGCATATGTGTATATAAATATGCATTAGCCCAGGAGAACACCAAATCTTTAAGTTCCTATAAATCCCCCAAGTATATAAATACAGTTATTCTTCACTTATCACTATATTAATTACATATGTCGATCTCAATTGACGCTTTGGCAATGTCAGGAGCAGATTACCATAATTTTACCGTAAATTTTCAAGATCTCGACAATGCGGATTTTGAGCTGCCACCACCCTATTTATTATTTGAAAATGATGACGACGACGACGACGATGAACAAGCGTGGAGAATAATCGGCTGCAGCCTCCTATTGGACCTCGTTTGCATAATCTCCAGAAACGTCTCAAGGTGGAAAGAAAACCACCGCTAATGAAAGGAGATATCCATGGTGTTTATAGGAAAATATTCTACAGAGAATTATAGATCGATTTATGCAGTTTTAATTTTACGCGTAATTCTTCAATTATTTCAGACTGAGAATGCAGTATGCATTTACTTGTGCGTTTTGTACATCTGAATTTACCAAAGTAAGATGTTGTATTAGAGTAGTTCATACAAATTCTTGTACCGATTACTGTAAAATGATAGTTTTGTTGTTTCAAAAGCATGTAATCTTTTGTGGACAAAATGTACTGTTTTCATGTTGAGATTTGGTATAGATAAACTACGACAAAAATGTAAGTTGAATACTTAAATCGAAAAAAATTAAAATGAAAAAAGTTAGCACTGAACAAATATACAAGTTCGGTGATCTCCATTAAAATTTTCTGTACTTATAAATCATGCTTGGAGAGGCATAGTGGAATTATATATCTTGATGCGAAATTTAAATGAAGGATAATTAAATATTTCAGAGACATAAATTTATGAATAATGCTACTGGTAGATTTACATAATGGTATACATAATGATTAATTGTGAAAAAGAGAGAGAGAGAGTTCTTTTTTTTTTCTTTTTTCTTTTTTTTTTTCTTTTGGGAAAATTTTTGACCTAATCATACATTAGCACATCATGTTCAACCGTAAATTTATTCATGAATAGAGGTGTTGAGTCATGTTCAACCGATGACCTAATATTCTGTGTAGAAGATAAATATAAATAGATATTTTTTTTTTATGAATTTTAGACAATGTTCACCAACGTAGTAAAAGAAACAAAGAGTTCCTCTCGCTAACCAACCTATTTAAAAAATTATGCATGTCTTTTGATAAGAAAAATGAAATTGGCCGACGCATTGAAGATAAAATTGAAATGATTAAATTAATATAATGTTATCAAATACAACGAAGTTTCATGTTGATCACCGAACTTTATTGTATTCCAAAGTGGTGACTAAAGTTTACCCTGTATTATTGCTTTGTAACTCATTAAACTCCATTACGTTTTATAACATTGTCTAGAGTGGAAGATCCACCCGGGCCTCGCATCAAATTGTTGTTCGTCACATTAAACATTCAATTAACAAACAAACAAACAAAACTTAAACGAGTGACTAAACTAAATGGAAAGCAACACTTATCATTTTGGAATAGAATAATTTAGCACTACGGATGCTATAGCACTAGTCTAGATATCTTTAAATGATAGGTCATCTTAAGCGTCTATTTGAATGCCATTAATTCAATCAGAATTCATTTTCTCCATCAAATTAGGTGGGGCCTAAGTTGTAGCATGTGAATGAGTGGGTTTATTATTTACAATTTTGCTCCAAGTACAGGAACAAAACTTACAGAGGCCTGCCAGGTTACTCACACTGGCAGGCCCCACATGTTTTAAAAAAAAGAAAAGAAAAAATACACCCACCTCTACAGTTAGTGGCCTGGCAGTGAACCCACCCCTCCCCTTCCTATACGTGTATCATTGCTCATTTATTTATGCGACATTTTTCATTTCTACCCTCATTTGTCAGCCTTTCTTAGAAAAATTGGTTGGAGTGTTGTGGGTAAAATGGGTGAAGGGGAAAGTAGTACAACCTTTTGTCATTCACGTGTCAAAAGGCTCTTATATTAAGTGCTCAAATGATCGTGCAACGGTCCGAAAAATGATAAAAATAAGGTTAAAATGGGTATCAAACAGGAGCTAAATAAGACTTATTCTTAATTTTAAGATGATTTAATCAATTAATGACACTTAAATGATACATATCGAGGACGAAGTTCGAAATGGACTAAATTTCTTTTACTGGACTAATATGTATATAAAATTCTTTACCAAGTAAAAAAAGATATTCTAAATTCATCAATATCTAGACTGGTACTTAATATCGGTGATGCTAAATATCAGTACTTACATAAAACTTCGTTTTTAAGTTGAGTGAAGAATATTTCAATATTTTTTTATAACGTTTAAACTTTTAGATAAAATACCTATCGCTTTATTCTTTTATGTCTAATTTGTCATTGGATCAAACTTGGTGTACATTAAAAATGTACATCAAGTTTGACAGACCCCTCACAATAAGCAGGTCCCCAACTATTGTGAGGGGGATGTACACCATAGTGTACAAAAGATTTAACCCTTTGTCATTAATTATCTGCTTGGGACTCGTCTTATTATTGGGTTTCAAAAGTGTCAAACATAAGATAAACAAGTAAAGTATAATTAAACATGGATAGCTCGTATTATTATTGTGTTACAAAAAGTGTCTAACATGAGATAAATAGAAGAACAATCAAGGGCGGACCCAAGGAGGTTGCCCTCAACTTTTGAGCATTTTTTTTTTAATAAAATCATGTTTGATATCGATTGAAATCTAAATTTTAATCTAAATCAAAGTTAACAATTAATTTTAATAATATATTTCATGAAATCCATAACTGATTTAACTTTTATCAAAATTTACTAAAAAATTGATTTTAATCTCCATCATACAGTGGCAAAATCTCAATAAATTTGAATTTCGATAACATGATAATTTTAAAAATTCTTCGACGATCGTACGCTAATCGAATCTACAAATTGCTTAGGTCATCTCAAAATTTATTTCGAAAACTACATTATGGATATTGAAAATAGTTAAAAATATATTAAACGTGAGTTTTAAAGAAAGACGTTTAACTCGCATTTAAAAAAAAATTCAATTATTTCATTGACATTTATTATTTTTGCGNTATTATTTTTGCAATACAAATTTTTCAATGTAATATTCATCATTTTATAAGAAAATTTTACATTGAATATGACATCTAAAATTTCGAAATTTTACATCCAATAAAGTCATATCTCATATAAATTTTTGGATATAAAATTACATGAGGTATGATTTTTTTTGGACGTAAATTTTCGATTGTAAAATTTCTCCGAACTTTACAAGTTCGATTGTGCCCATAATTTTAAAGTTCTGCATCCGCCCTGAGTACAATTAAACAAGGACACCAAGTTTGTTCTAGATGGATTTGAAGTCATTTCCCTGACGTATGTGCTCATGTATAGATAATACTTCTTCTCCACGGGCTACTAATTAATCCCGCGCTGTTTGCATTAACTGTGGACATGAATTTCCTTTCCTTTTCTTATGCATTGCTCGTTATGACCGTGAGCTTTATGAATTCATAATGTTGAAAATTAAACTTGGTTTAAAAGCTGAATTAGAGAAATCAAAAGCAAGAAAAAGGACAAATGCCGACTATTAATAGGGCCGCTGAATCCGAAAAAATATCAAATTTAAATCAAGGTTTGGGAAGCGTCGAAAGAACTACCGAAGTTTCAAGTATTTATTAAGCTCCTACTTGATTCAGCAAAAAAATTGAATTAAATACAAAGTCAAAATTAACGATTAATTTTAACTAAATATTTTATGGGACAAACAACTTTTGAACCATACATTCCATTAACTTTTATTAAAATCTACTATAAACTTATTTTTATTTAAACCAAACATGGGCTAAATAATCTACTAACCAGGAATTGTAAGCTTTAGTTCTTATTTTCAAGAAAACAATAAACAATAATAATGATCTATTTGCCCCTAACTACCAAGAATTATTAAGTGCATAAAGATATAAATTAAGGCAACAAATGATTATATAAGAGCTGAAAATAATTGTACAGTCTTGGATTGACTTGATTGTATAGGTCTGATTGGTTTCTTTGATATCTCCAGAAAAAATCTTAAAGACTTAATTATTGTACTAATGATAATCTTCCCACATCGCTTAATGACAGATTAGCTGAAAGAACCGGCTACTCTAAAATTAGGAGGCCAAGCGACTTACCAAATCATGGAGCTGTGCAGTGAGCACAAAGCGAACTATTCTTTCGCCTTTTACTAAAGAATACCGTGTGCTTGCTGCAATTAAGCAGCACACTTTCACTTTTTGAAGGGGTTTTTCTTCTCCATGGAAAGCCCCAACCAATACCAGTTTAAATTTATGGTCGCATTCCACATCTGCAATCTCTAGTTTGAGTAAACATGATTAGCAACAACAAAAACAATGCACTATAATTATGTAAATTAAAATTACAATTTTTTTTATGACATAATTTACAAATCTGCACGTGGGTTTGGAAGATAAGTTATTAATTTAGATTAAATTATAAGATCTATGTGTTTCTAACTTGTTTTTGTAATTGGATCTTCACTTCTAGTCATTTAGAAAAAGATGAACCGAGAAAACAATCGTAGAGAGGCAGCATTTTTTGAGAGAGAACGTGACAAGAGTAGTGAGAGACCATAGACCTCCATCTCAACCCAACGGCCTTGAGCTGCTCACACACTAAACTCTGGATCTGGTATTAATCGGGCTTCTTTGTATGGAGCCATGTATTTATATTGTGTCTTTAATCACGGGCCTCGCCCTATGAAGTAAATGGTATCTTTTTCTCACCTTTTCTTCACGGTTTATTTGGTAACACGACCCTTCTTTAATCTTTACATTGCACTTCCTATTTCTGGACGGAAAAAGTTTAGCCTTTTTTTGTACCTTATGTTGGAGGTTAGGTCGAGTACCCCTATTCAATATGTACTGTATTTTTATCTGCATTATAAATAAAACATGCCATATATAAGGAACAAATAAAAAAAGTTTGTTCCTCTAGAAGTTTAACTAATAGTAAAAAAAAGTTTGTTCCTCTATAAATAAAACATGACATAATAAAAAAAAATTTTAACTAATAGTAAACATGTTTCTTTCTCCTTTAGAAGACCCTAAAGCATTTCTACATTGCAGGTAAAAAGAAACAGAAATGGAACCCGCAAACTTTGTTATTTTCACATTTTTTTCGACTTGTCTTTAAAATTAAAAAAAAGAAAAAAAAAAGAGTAGTATCGAAATTGATTAGACTACTCTACTCAAACTCTGATGGTCAAACAATATATATTCCGTAGATTTTTCGACGGTAGAAAAAATTGGAGTTTATTTTGTAGTAGTGTCAATAACACTTATTTTCACACGGAATTGGGATGTGAACAATCTTTTTTATTGCATTATATTAGCATAAAACCTTGGAGCTTTAACTCTTGTACCCATTGAAGTATCCTATTCTTATTAAGACTACATTTTCTCAATGTTAATTTGGGATATCAACTTCTTGTGGATCAGCCTTGAAGATGTCAAAAAGAAGAATCAGTCTACATGCACAACAAAATTGATACAGCGAAGAACGATAAATAGAAGATGAGCAACTAAAAATACTGAATTGAAATAATAGTAAAAACAGTATAAACAATAAAATAAATAGAGAAAATGGAAAATAATTTTGCCAGTCATCCACCTGAAGAGAAGTGAATGTGTATTACGAAAAGTCATATATTGTCGTACTTTTTTTTAAACGTATTAGTCCAGTGCCAAAAAAATAAAAAATAAAAATGTTCCTCTCCCCTAACCCTTGAGCCTTGTTAAATTTGGTGCACATATTATATTCGTTTTGTAAATACTAATTAAATATGAATAAAAGTCGATGATTTTGTCCGACAAAAAACTGTCTTATGTGAAGTACTAGATAACGTTGTTTACATGTATATTGAAAGTCAACAACAATATGTAGGATTTTAAGTTAGAATCATTAGAAAATTTTGAATGATTCCTCACGTCACCTTCTATATATAAAATATAGGTGAATTGTCATACTCGTTCAAAGACACAGTAACTAACATAGCGCATCTCGAATTCAGTCTCCTGGTAAAAAATAGTGGATTATCACAACTTTCGTCATCCTAATTCACAATTTTTTTCTACTTCAATGTTGCTATTAAGTTCTGATATTTAAAAATTGATTTCCAGTGGTCATTTACTACCGACACTGGGAGCAACCAGTCCATCACCAGCTTGTTGTCGCTGCGGACAAAGGGAAACGAATGGATTGTCATCCCATTCGCACAGTTCCGTCTCCATGTCACCCACCGTTGAAGTCTATTGGTTTAATGGCGCCAAAAGTATCCAAAAGTTGTTTGAATGTTGATACAATAGTGCGAATTCATCTCTCTGTATCACATCATCCATAGTAGTATCGAGACGTTCAATTGCACCCTTGGTGACAATCTCGAGAGGGATCTTGTACCAAATAAATTCAACGTTAAATGTAGAAATATTCAACACACTTCAATATTTATTGATTCTAAGAATACTGGATGTTTGGACTTCAAAATAAGACTAGTTAATTGTTTACAAAGGATACTAAAAATTCGGTAAGAATATGAGAAATCTCTTAATTTTATTAATAATCAAATCCAATCAAATTTAAGATGAAAAAGCTCTTAATTAAACAACCTACCACATGAAATAAAACATTAAAATAAAGGAAATAAAACATTGGATTCTAAAGGAAATAGTAATTTTAAATTATATATTAACTTTGCCAAACATGCACATAAATGTTGAAAATATGCAGAAACCATCCATATCTATACTAATATAAAAGTGTCAATATTATGTAAAATAGGAAAAAAATTGTGCAATTTTCACCGTAATTTAGAATAAAAAATGGAAAAAGCAGTTGTCAATATAATCAAGAATATGCAACAAGCGAATTATCTAATTATCTTTTCTGGGGTTTTTTTTTTTTTGAAATTATTGTCCATGCCGACCCCACTTTTTGCAATTCTTAGAAAACAATAAAATAATTAATAATATGCAAATTCTTAGAAAAATTGATAATATTTGCCAAAAATAACCTTACATTTGCAAATTTTGCTCATTTACTACAAGTTCGAGGAGACGCTTCTCACTTGTGAGAGTCTTTATTTCCGGTGGATTAATAACATGTTGGCCAAGCTTAAAAAGTTGGAAAAATTAAGCAAAATCATGTATTTTAAGTTTGATTATTATTATTCATGTCATTACATTTATTTTCAAAAATCACGTGCTAATTAGATTTTTTAAAATATAAAATATATATTTTAGTATTTATAAAACTAAATCATCAAAAGTTTAATAATTAGACCATAAACTAAAGTTAACCAAATAAGGAGAATTACCATATTTTCTCCTTCTACTATATCTCTATATTCACTTTTCTCTCTCTATCATGCCCAAATCTATCTGTATTCACTTTCTTTTTCTACTATACGAGTCCCATTATTTAGCTAAGAATGCATTTTTGAATAGTAGATTAATGAAAAAAACTTTGTTAAAAAATAAAAGATTTTTTTTAAAAAATTTACGTGTAATATTATTTTATTGAAGAATATGAAATTGAAAAGAAGTGAGAGAAAAATATATTTTGGAAATAATAGGGATCAGACAAGGGCTATCTCTCTATTCATTTTTCTCCATTTACACTATCTACTTCTGTAATTGAACCCGACGGTGGTGGTGATGGTTGGTGCGATAGATTTGGTGTGCGATGGTGTTTGCGATGGTGGTGCTGGTGCGATATGGTGATGGTAGTGCGATAGATTTGGAGTGGAGTGGAGTGGGGGCGGGGTGGGGTGGGAATGATGGTTGGTGTGATCTATGGTGGTGGTGGTGTGTGACAGTGTGTGTGGTGATAGTGCTAGTACGAAGGTGGTCCTGGTGCATTGTGGTGATGATAGTGTGATGGATCCATGGTGGAGTGCAGGTGATGACGGTGGTAATGGTATGTGAGGTGCTAGTGTTGGTACAGTGTGGTGATAGCGGCGCAGTGGATCTGAGATCAGGTTTAGGTTGTGGTGGTTATGGTTTGTACAATCAGTGGTGCTGGTGGCAATGGTGCAGTTGCATTGGTCGAGTGGGGGTACAATTGCGGTGGTGGTGGTGGTTGTTGTTGTAGTTCGTTGAAGGTGGTGGTGACCCGAGGCGGCGATTTGTTTTAGATGGTGCCGACGATGATGGAATGGGATGGTGCAAAGTAGGGAAGATGAAGAGTAATTTGTGATCATTTAATTAAGTAATTATGACCAATTAATTTGATAAATTGTGATAGATAAATAAGTTATGATTAATTAGTTATATAAATCACGATCGATAAATAATTTGTTATTAATTATTTTTGATAAATTTGTGATTTGTGACTGTAATATTATGTAATTGTGACAGTACGCAATTATGACTATAAACTGTATATTATCGTTTCATTAAAAAATTTGATTTGTGACCCAGAAACAAGTCGTGACCAATTAATTTGATAAATTGTGATTGAAAAATAATTTGACCTATAAATTTTGTGATTCGTGATCGAAAAATAAATCGTGATTAATTAATTTGTTAATTTGTGATTCATAAATAAATTGTAACCCATAAAATTTGTGATTTATGAATATGATGTTTTGTAATTGTGATTAGCACGTAAATGTAATTATAAACTGTATAATATTGTGACATTAATATATTTAATTAAATCCAACCCAACCTATTTCAACCTAATGAATAAAAAAATATTAAATATTTAAAAAGAAAAAACTTAAATATACACGATAGTGGATACAAGTGAATGAATTAGGATGCACAAATGTTTCTTTTTTTTACCTAGTCTAGCATGCATGAATACTATAGACAAATGCTAAGTTATTTGACAATAAACTAAAAATCAACTACATGATGATGATGATGATGATGAATGAATGAATCCCCAAAAATTTATAAAAAAAGAAAATACTCTATAATTTAAAACACAAATATACATTATTTTTAGGAAAAAAAATCCTTACATAGATTAAAAAAATGAAGATTTCAAAGTACTTTCAAGCTTTAAAAAAATATTCTGAATTCAACAAAAAAAAAAACGAAGCCCGCCATTATGCCCATAAAAAATTGTCCCACAAAAAAAATAATGGAATCCGACTTAAATTGGTCTAAGTCGATCAACCAACCGAAATCGACCCAAACTTGATCGGTTTGGGTTGGGATCTAGTTTCAACGTTGACAAGCTGGTTCGATGTGATTTCTTATCAAACCGACCATGTTGGATAGGATTTGGATTGGACCTACAACCAACCCAACACAATTCATGTCGAGCCCTACCTTAAAGTAAATATATATATAAGTTTTCGTAAAATTTAAATTTTTTATCCATCAAAATTCAAGATCAGTAAGTTACTTATTTTGATAATAAATACGAATTAATTTCAAAATAAATAATATTTTGTACTTTAAATCAGTGTTATTAAGCCGATCCGGCCCAATCGATCTGATCGGAAGCTCGACGATTAGGGACCATGATTGGGGGGTGATCCAAATGATGTAGTCTAGAAGCAATTGATCATGTCAAAATCCTGGTCAATTAAGGATTTTTCATAGACAACCTAACCATATTGACTGGTTTTTGATAGTGTTAAAAAAAAAAATCATTTTAAAATTATAGGGCCAGCAACTTGACCCATGGACTTTATCCAAATGATATGGCCCAGGGGCAATTGATCATGTCAAAGTCCAGGTCAGTTGAGGTTTTTCTTTTAAACCACCTGATCCGATTGATTGGGGCTAAGGAAATTCATTTTGAAATTATGTGGGGATGGACTTAGTGGTGGCAAACGAGTCGATCAACTCGTAGACTTGACCGCTCGACTCGTTGAGAGTTGGCTCGTGAGCAACTCTTGACTAGCTCGAGCACGAGCCAGTCGACTGGCTTGCCTATGGCGAGCCGCTTGTGGGCGAGCCAACGAGCCTAGGCCACGAGTTGAGGCTCATGGCTCGCCTTTTAAATAGTGGCTGATTAAATTTCAGTGATCGTTTCGATCACTATTTAAAGTTCAGTGACTGCTTGCACGGTCATTGAACTTTAAAAGTGACCAAAATGGCCGCTTTTAATTTATTTTATTTTTTCTCTTTCTTTTTTCCCTTATAAATACCCATCATTCCCATGTTTTTTTTCACATAGCTCTTACTCTCTAATCTCTTCTACATTTTACATTATTGATTCTACAATCTATCTATTAGACCACTACATTCATTTTCCAATTCTACTTCTACATTCAATTTCGATTATTCAATATCAGTTATCACACTACAAATTTACAATTACAATCTTAAACATCAATTTTTTTTCAATTCTTGATTTGTTACTTACGTATACAGTTAGCACAAATCACAAATGGATTCACACTCATTTGTTGAAGGCTTGTTTGGTATTAGATGCGAGTCACATATCACGCGCGCAAAGTCAATTTCAAAATGAATTTGTCAATCTAAATGAAATACATATTCCCGAAAATATATAGGATTTCAATGCTCATGGAAATAGTAATCCAATTGATTTGAATGATATTGATGTTTTCGAAGCGGAACGGGAGAATGAACATGAATTAGATATTCCCGATGTAAGAGAGAAGTGAAAGGGGAAAAAATAGGCAAAGTGTTAGGATCATTCTAAATTGATTTAAACAAGTCATGTGGTCATTGGAGTTGCGGAATCTAAAGCAGTATATAATACTGTCAACAATGATTAGCACGACAAAAAGGCATAGGAACCACGAACCTCAACCGTCACTACAAAGCATGTGTGGCCAAACATGGACTTCTTCCTGTCAGTCAAACGCAACTATAATTTGGTAGTCCAGGCACCGGTTCGACTACTACGTTATTTTTTACGTAGATGTATTCGGAGGAGAAAGTTCGAACGAGAATGGTGAAATTCGTTGTCGCTGTTGAGTTGCCTCTAGCAATAGCGGACAACCAACATTTCGTCTCGTACGTGAAAGAATATCTTCAATCAAGGTATGTTTGGATAAGTAAAAACATTCTTCGTTCAAATACAATAGAATATTTCCTTCATACAAAGAAACTGTTGATTGTCGATTTAGAAAAATATAAGGGGTGTTATATTTTTAATTTCAGATATATGGAAAATGATTAATAAAATATGTTATATAACTACAATTGCACACTACACAAACCCACTTTGATGTATACATAAAAATAATTATTACTTTTAAAATTATTGAATTCCCTCATAACGCTAGCAACATATTTAACACTGTTATGAATATTATTAGAGAATATCGTTGCGAGAGTAAAATTCGTTCATTTATATTCGATAATGCTAGTGTTAATAAGGTAGTTATCGATAAATTGTGCAGAGTACTGCAACCCTGATTTCGATGGTTATTTGTTTCATATTCGATGTGTGTGCCATTTTTTTAATTTAATAGTGCATGACAGTTTGAAACATATTAAGAATGAATTTCAAAGAATTAAGGATGCACTCGTGTATATCACGATTTTATCTAATAGAAAATAAGCATTGAGAAATTTTATGTCGAATCTGGGGTGATGAATACGAAACATTTATTAGTGACGTATGACATAGATACAACTCCATTTACTTATTATTAAAATAATACGAATGTTTTGAATATTTAATAACTCCATTTTATAACAATAGACATATTAGAAACAATGATGATACTTTGTTTTGAATGAATCCGATTGAATTTTAGCTTTTGAAATTAATTAATTTTGAAATTTTATGTAAAATGTATGAATTATATGCAGAATGGATGAGTGCAAATATTAATTGGGTACCCTATGCACATACTTTTTCCATTGATATACCAGAAGACGACGTTGAAGTATTAACTTTTTTCGAAAGTATTAACTTATATAGATATGATGCAAATGCAGGTGATTCCTCTAGTAGTAGTTTATCTATCGTATGTAATCAAACATCAAACGCAAATCCAAATGCATTGTCTGTTGAATTAATTGATTACTTTAATTATAATAATTAAGAAAAGTTCAGAGAAGTAATTGTATTATGGCGAAAGTACGAATGACAATGGCCAGTGGTTTCTGCGATGACAAAATAGCTACTATCACCTCCAGTTAGCACTGTAGCATCACCGTCTATTTTTAGTCCATGTAAGAGGGTTCTGTCCGAGATTAGAAGCCGGCTGAAAGAAAATTTTTTGAAAGCATTAATGTGCGTGAATGATTGATAAGACGGTCATTTTTTTCTACAAGATAAATATGTCAAAATTGCATGTCGTCAAGTAAGTAATATTTAATTAAATCATATTAATCAAAATTTACTATTTTATAATTCTTTTTTAATTTTTTTAAAAAATTGTCCACGTACCAAGTTGTTTGTGTACAATTTTTAACTCCGCCTACTCAAAATTGAAGTAGTCGGTCTGAAATTCGATAAATGAGGAGGATTTATCATTCTTTTTTTAAAATGTTGATCTTAAAAAATAGAAAGCAAAATGAACGAGCTCGAGAGCCAAAGCTCGTCTAGACCCACGAGCTCGAGACGAGCCTTATAAACGAAACACGAGCTTGGCTCGAGTCTTATTAACGAGTTGAGCTTGTACGCATTAGAGTTGAGCTGGCTTGGCCCATTGCCAGCTCTACATGGACTTGAGCCATGGATTTTTAAGTAATGAATTGCAAGCTCTCCCCTCTAACTATAAACACTTTGATGACATTTTTTGTGCACTAAATTATATTTTTTCATCAATCATATAAAAATATTTTGAAAATAATTATAGCCCCATATTTTACTTCATTTTGTAATACCAAATAATAATTTACAGACTTACTATGTATGAAAAGGTTATATTTAATTAAGATAAATTGAATATTTAACACCATAAATTTTTGGTCAATAATTAATAAATGATTTATACATAATAAAAATGAAAATTATATAAAATATAAAATACAAAATCATCAAATCAAGATGTAACCATTATGATTTAAATGAGTCTTGATATCAATAATTTATAAATACAAAAATTATCAATGACAAATAATTTTAAAAAATTAATTTTTTTCTCAATGAGAAAATTTTATACTTTAAATAAATTATATAATTTTTAAATAATGACTCACCAGTCCAATTACTGAACCTTCGATTCAACAATTAACTCGATGACCCGACATCTCGTCAGGCATAATAACTTTTACTTATTCTTAAACATAGCTAAACTCGTTCTAATATGCATCATAAATTTCATTCCCAAGAAAGGTCACCAACTAGTAGGGATGAGAAAAAAGTTGCCAGCTCGAGCGGCTTGGGCTCGTATATTATAAAAAAAAAATTTTTTTTTTTGTAGTTGCCTCTGGGCAGTTTTTATTTTTATAATATGCTCGGGCCGAGCCTCATTTTTTGGGTCGGGCTTTGNTTTTTTTTTTTTTTTCCAGCTCGAGCTCGATTCAGTTCGTTGACATAGCTACCAACTAGTCTATCTCAACATTTATTTCGTTCTAATCCATTACCCCTTTTTACTCCCCTTTTTATTGCTTTAAAGAAAAAATCCAAAATAATGACATAAAAATAAGTACAGATGTCAAAATAAGTAGAAACCATCCAAAGTATATTAACTCAATCGTTTGTTGGATTTTAACAACCATGACATAATTTGGCAATAGATTTTATCAATACTGACTATTAATTTCTAAGAAATAAAGATAAATTCCAACAATGAATTTCTGTAATCTTGACTTCACCTCGCCATTACTGTTACATTAAACAATTCTTACCTGTAAAATTAAATATAAATGAGACTGAAAAATAGGAGCCTTACTTGCAATTACTAATTTTGTAATTGGAAATTGCAATTTATTTTGTGATGAAATTACCCTCTAAAAGTAGTTTTCAACGATTATTTCGTACAACACAACTTATCAATTGTCGTTCAACTGCGTATATAAATTATTAAAGAAGAGTAAAAGTAACTAAACTTAAAATTAAATAGAACGATTCGATCATTGTTTGCGAGAAATTTCTTTCAGAAAATTCAAATTGAAATAAAAACTTAAAAATGAATTATAAAGAGTGTTACCTCATAATTTTAAACATAAACGGGTCAATCTCCAATTTCCTAAAACTTAAGGGATCAACTCAAAATTTCTCCCTTTTATTACCTTCAATAAGTATAGTGGATACTTCTCTCTCATCCCTCAAAACTCTTTTTCAATTTCCAATTATTTTTGCCATTTCACTTCAAATAAACATATATATATTTTTTTCCAAAACCCATAAAACATCACAGGCTAAAACACTCAAAATCACCCCTTTTACTCATGTATAGTCCGGCATTTCATGTTTCTTGCCCAATTACCTGGTACGGGTACCCCGCTAAACTAATTCTTTGGCCCAATGATTTATATAGCTATAGATACGGAAGCCTATATCTATTTTTACAAGTCTTTTCACTTACTAGAGTGTGTTTATGTTTGTGGGTTTTTCGTTTTACATTCAGTTCTCTTTCCATTGATTTATTTGGTTATGGAGACAGACGCCTGTATCTGTTCGTATCAGTTTTTTCGCTTATTAGAATGTGTTTCTGGTTGTGGGTCTTTCGTTTTACATTTGAGTTCTCGTTTTTCTTGCATTCTGTGTTGTTTTGCAGCCGTAAGATATGTTTTTGTAACGAGGGATTTCCTCCGCATCTGCGGAGTAAGGAGGCCAGACATGAGTTTGAGCAGCAGGCGGCTATGCTCGAACAATTCACGAAGGACCCATGGTTGATTAGGTCCAGGCCGAATGCTACGGTTGAGGTTATGGTCCCTAAAGTTTTCTGCACCCCGGCTTCTGCTTCGACTTCAGTTCCGGCTCGGCCGCAACATCCATCGGCCTCGGCGGCGGACGGAAAGGATAAAGGAGAGGACGAGGCGGCACTGGCTGAGGCTGAGGCATCGGCCCAGGTGAAGAGGGTGTCATTGCAGAAAAGGGCTGCAGCTACGTCAATGGCGGTCGAGGATTACGCGAGAAAGTTTGAGTCTGGCGATTTATCGGTGAGGGTTCATAAACATGCAAGACTGAGTTAATAATTCGCATTTTCTTTTATTTGGATCTTCATATGTGAATTCTTAAGTCTTTGAAAATTGAAACATTCTAAATTGGTTTTTATTTTATTTTTATTTTGTTACTTTTGCATCTCTGAATCGAGTAACTGATTAATTAGTTGTTTCTGCTAGTTTGGCTTTTGAAATCTGTGGCATGAACTGTATGTACGTGCAATGCTTTCTTTTCTACAGTTTTTTTGGGGATGTTAAATTTTTATCGTTTTACGATGTGTCCAGAAAATTTGTTTCATTACGATGAAATCACGAAAATGTTTTGATTATTATGAGGTGCAATTTTTTGTTTTATTATGTTTGAAATTGCATTTGCACATGCAGATAATACCATTTTCATAATCAGAAACTACTAGTTTAATTGCTGGTTAAGGGCTTTCATTAATAGAAGTACTGGAAAATTTGATGAATTCTTATGGAAAGTAAATTTGTCACATAATAGGAAAAATAAGGATATTAGGATATTGGCTTTTGTGAAATTATTCTTTTTCACATTATTTAATGCGGATAGTCGTGTCAGTAGGACAAAAGTTAATGTTTCTGCTAAATTTGTTGAATTGAAGTGAAGAAAGGCAAGGCACATACATGTTATCCTGTATGTGCTCTTTATATGCTGCTAGAGGCACATTTATTTTCCTTCTTATGGTGTTGGACATGGAGAAATTTGAATATTAATTAGAAATTATGTCGTCTTGACTTTTACATGGGAAATTTGAGTTCTATGACCAAGTGCAACTTTATTGAGCTAGAATGTCATATGAACATTCTATGGTATAGTGTGCTCTGTATTCCCACTAGTAGAAACACCATGGGTGCTTCTATGGTATAATGTGATTTTGAGTGCATTCCTGCTGGTAGAACACCATGGTGGCCAATGGCACATTTTTACTTGTTATCTTATGATAATTGAAAGTTGGTTTTGATTACCAAAGTAAGAAAAGCAAAACTTAAAAAGCTATTGTTAAATAATTCCCATATCTATGTCCTAAAACGAGCGAGTCATTCGGTCCGAATACTACATGAAGAACATAAGATAGATGACGGAACGATCTACGATGTAGAAGATCATAGCATGAGTGATTCGGCAGATTTGGGTTTGCGGTCAAACTTGGATCCTATACAAAGATGGCAATTCATGTTAAGGAAGAAGTGATCAAGTTTCCTGTTAGACAACATGTGATTGCTCATCAATGAATAAGAATCCCAACGGTGGCTTTTCCAACTCCTGTTTTATTTAATTATTTTTCTGGATAAGCTTGATAGAGTGTTGAAAGTACACGAAGTTGCACTATCAACAAGGAATGGGATATTAAAGTCACTCGAGTGAATTGATAGTTAGTATTCACGAGCTACATATTTTGCAATGAGTCTTCTATTCTATTCGAGATATGGAATGCTCTAGTCAAAGAGTCATGATTCTTAAACTTAATTTACTAGGGCCAAACTAGCAAGCTAAGTTATGTCCCAAATAGAAAGACTTTCAAGCAACTTTAGAAAAGTTGCAAGCAGTGAATTAGGAAAAGCTTGTCTACCAATCAAGGAGAGCCCAATTCTCCAATTTTTTTATTTCCATTTCTTACCACCGCCACCCTATGTTTGTTAGCATTACTATTTTCACCGCTTAATCAATTTAGCTCCAAGGTATGGAATAACCAATTATGAAAAATAGTGAAATTAATATAAATTGGGAGCCATATATGGATGATGAAATGTTCTAAAAGGGGCATGAACTAACTTGGTTCCAACATAAAGATGGCAATTCTAATTAAGGAGAAAGCAATTGAGGTTCCAGTAAGACAATGAATGATCACTCTTCAACAAACTGGAAAAGCTTGAAAGGATTCAAATTACTTGAAGTTGTTATATCAACAAGGAATGAGTTATCAAAGCCACTCAAGAGATGGGGTTTCATTTGTTCCATTGTGGATAAGATGAATGCTTAAAGCAAATAACAACAAATAGAGATAAAGAAAGTCAAGACAAGCTACATATTTTTACCGAGTCTTCCTTTATATTCGAAATATGGAGTGCTCTAAACGAAGATCATGATTCTTGAACTCATTATAATAGGGCCATCCTAGCAAGATCAGTTATGCCCCAAGTAGGACTTTCCAGTAGCTTTGGAAAAATCGCAAGCAATAAGTTCGGAGAAAATCATGCCTACCAATGAAAGAGAGCCCAATGCTCCAACTCGTTTCATTTCCATTTCTTAACTCCATTGCTCTATCTTTGTTAGTATTACAATTTTCAGTGCCTAATAATCAATTTGGTCGCAAGGTATGGAATTACCTGTTACGCCAAAGGGTGCAATTAATATAAAATGGAATGTTCCAAAAAGGGCGTAATAAACTTGGATCCAACGAAGATGGTAATTCATATCAAGGAAGAAGTGATCAAGTTTTCATTAAGATAACGAGTGATCGCTCATTAAAGAACTGGAATTCCAACAGTGACTTTTCCCACTTTCATTTAGTATAATTATTTTTCAGGATAGAGTGTTGAAAGTACTCAAAGTTGCACTATACAAAAGGAATGGCTATTGAAGTCACTTTAGGGATAGGGATTTCATTCGATTTGTTTTAAATTGAATGAATACTTAAAGAAAATAGCAACATATAGAGATAAAAGAGTAAAGACGAGCTACATACTTTGTAGTGAGTCCTCAAGTGCTCTAATCGAAGAGTCATCATTCTCGAACTTATTATAGTAGGCCAACTAGCAAGTTCTGTTATGCCCAAGTGGAAAGACATTCAAGTTGCTTCGGAGTAAGTAAAATAAAAGCCTGCTCACCATTCAAAGAGAGCCTAAACTTCAAATTCTTTTCATATTCATTTGTTACCACTCTTTGTTAGTATTACAATTTTATCACCTAGTATTCAATTTGGTCCCAAGTAAGGAATTACTAGTTACGCCAATGTGTGCAATTAATATGAAGTGGGAGCCAACTGCAAATGATATGTGCGGAATCTCCTCTAGGGTTATTGCTTTGCTACATCTAGACTGGAGAAATTCCAAATTATTAAAGAGGAACAAAAGGTAGTAGTTTTCCTATGAAACATTTCGGTAGCAGAACACATGGAAGTTAGGCAAGGTGAATCGAAAAAGTAATTGACCAAATTTAAAAGGCCTATCAATAATTATTAAGATTTTTCAACTTTGAACATTTGATCCAAGGACCCCAATTCTATCTACTAACCACATAAGAGAGTAATGGATGGAATAGCCTAAAGTAGTTTAGATACTTAATGAGAATGATTTGAGTTAGTGTAGGGGATTAAGCTACCTCTATTGGGTAGAAGGGCGGTGTAACGACCAAGAAGATAGAAGCAAAACAATCTCGTAATTTATGATCCCCTTCGGTCAGACTTTCAAATTCGGAGGTTGAGTAATAAGACTGTGATTGGTAGGATGCATTTATCTAAGCGAATTATCGAATCATTTCTTTGAATACACGGGCGAACTCCATCTGGGAATTGACCCAACTTAAATCATTTTCTAGTGCATTCATGTGTTGGGACCACCATAACATGGCCACATTCCTAATACAACCATGTTAAATTACATTAATTACATTTTGACATAACTTATGATTATTTTCCCGTTGCTTAATGTTCCCTAAATTAACTTCTTGTATACTAATATATGAAATTAATTGTAACATCTAATAGCTGCACAATTGTTTACCAAGATGCTTTACCTATGTGAGGCTTGGCATACGTCGCAAGACAACCTTATTTAAAAATACAAACATATGCTCACAATGAATCATAAACCATCTCGATCCATAGTTAATGTATTAACAAAATTAAAAGTTTAACTTGCAAATAAACATAAAATAGATCAAGTAGCAAAGAGTGAGTTCTCTACTTTGTAATAACATAGTGTTAATCTAATAATAATAGTGGAAACAACTTAAAAACCTCTAGTATTATCACTATGAATAGTATCTTAAAGAGAACCATCAAGAAACAACCCAAAAGCCTCCCGTATTATCACTACACCCCTATCCTCCTATTTCTTCTCATTTTGTCATCATCCTCCACTTGCAATGAGACCTTCTCCTTCCCCTTCAATGTCCCTTCCATGTAAAGGGAAAAAGAAAGAATACAAAAAAACCATAAAGTGTTCTAGGTTATAAGAAATAGATTTAAAAACTTAAGTGACTAACGCAAGGCCCAAAAATGACATGACGGACTAGTCCATCTTAGCTACCTTAAGACTTCGCTAGAGGAGTAAGCATTGAAAAATAATACTCGTTATAAAAGATTCAAGTGGTACTTGCAGCTTTAGATAACTTTTAAAATAGTGTTTATGTATTGAAGCTATTTGTTAATTAGGGCCACTATTGTATAACCATTCATCATCAAATTCCATTTTCTAGATTGGGAAATAATTTATATGTACCACTACAATTCGATCCGCTCTTTGTAGACAACCATGAAATTTACTGAGACTTATTGGATACTTCTTTGATTATAACAACAAACAAACTTTGTTCCCAATAAAGTTGATGTCGGCTACCAGAATCCCTTTTAACCATTCCTTTTTAACATGAATCCTTTGATCACTACAACAATAGCTTCACAATGTTAGCATATCACTGCTTAAGTTCGTGTATGTAAAATGCACATACTTGTGATGAGTAGGAAAAGTTTTCGAAGAAATTTTTAATTCCTTGCTCAAGGAATCGAGAATAAAGGATCTTGATCTATTCAAGCCAATAAGGAATCAAATTTTTAATCCACATAGATTTATGGAAAAGCGTGAAAAATCCACTCAAATTCATTATCTTATTTGGAAGGAACAAGGATAAAAACTATATAGCGGCTTACATTGCATATAATCATTATGTTTTAACTTCTTAATTTGTTCCACCACCTAGAGAGAAAACAATTGATACAATGGTTGTCGGTTAATATTGTGATGTGTGTTGTCTCTATCATAAATTGCTATAATCAAAATCTATTCTTTTTTATCTTAAGCTATATATCTCTACCTTTGACAATGAAGAACTGATTTATCTTGCTACTAGTTGCCTTCACATACTCATTGACTTAATTCATTGAGCAGGCTTCTGTGAAAGATACTGCAGGAGAAGAGCAAAATCAATCAAACGCCAAAGTAATGTGTCGGCTATGTTTTTCTGGCGAAAATGAAGAAAGTGAAAGGGCAAGGAAGATGCTTTCTTGTAATAATTGTGGCAAGAAGTATCACGGGATCTGCTTGAAATCGTGGTCTCAAAATAGAGGTACTATGTGTGTGTCCCAGTAAATTTTTGAATATTTATTGTACTTTATGTAACAAATGTTTGGTTGCAGATCTTTTTCACTGGAGTTCTTGGGCATGCCCCTCCTGCCGAATATGTGAGGTAATTATTGATGCCTATCTTAAGCTATAAGAAATATGCATTCGCAAACTACATTGTACAGTTCATAATATAAGACAGTTATTTGGTATAAATGTGGGTGAACATTCTCACCTTTGTTGAAAAATGTGTAGAAGAAGCTTTTACTTTAAAATGATGATTATTCATTGAAGTTCCTTATTTGAGAAATTAAGATCTTAAATAGCATTTTGAAGAATATACTGCAAGGGTTATATGATATAACTAAAAATAAGTTATATATTATTCACTGATATCAAAAGATAGACGAAAGAAATACTCAACTTGCATTAATTAAGAGCGAAAGTATACACAGAGAACTTGGAAGGTAGAACTTTTAGATGATACTAATTATTTTGGAGATCAATGATAAGGGCATTTTTTAGTTCTTGTTCTCACCTTGATGTATTTTGTTATAATCTGGTCACCCTAGGTCTGCCGTCGAACTGGGGATCCAAATAAGTTTATGTTCTGTAAAAGGTGCGATGGTGCATACCATTGTTACTGTCAGCAGCCTCCCCATAAGGTGTGTAGATTCCTTAGTCCTGCACTGCGATTATGTCCAATATTGATCTAGTCCATATACGTTACTTTTGTAATATGCAGAATGTCAGCCATGGACCCTATTTGTGTCCCAAGCATACAAAGTGTCATAGCTGTGGTTCTTCTGTTCCAGGAAATGGCTTAAGTGTAAGGTATGAATCTTTGGTACTGATTTGGAGCTTCTCTTTCCCTATATGTTTCTCTGATTTGCTTATTTTTGCAAATTGTCATTATATTTTTGTCAACTACTTGTTATGGACTATAGAATTCTCCACCTTATTATCTAGCATCTTAGCTCTGTTGTTTTCATGGAACTCCTTTTTATTATTTTGACGTGCATACATTTGTGTTTTGAAAGCTGCACTAAAGTTACATCTGGTTTGACAGTGCGGATCTCATTTTAAAATGGTCACCTTATAAAGTTTATTTATAGCCTTTAACTGAATGATTTGTTATGATACATGGTAATTTGCAATATTGTCTTTTACCAAAGGTTTATTTGGAATTATTTTGTATGGATATATAGAATCATAACTTATAATCTGGATTTGTCAGTTATCGGTTTTAGCTCTGGACATTCTCCAGAGTTGATTTGGAAGGTCTTTATATGCTGCTTTATGGTAACAAGTCCAGAGTATTCTTGTGGATATATCTACTAAATATAGAAAGATGGGTCTTTCCTATATTGAGTCTGAAATTTTAGAAGATAAGGACATTGTGTACATGATTAATTTGCATTTATTACAAACTAGAGGAGGTTGTTTTCTTGTGTATTTTTTTTCTTTTGATTCTAGAGAAGGAAAAAGTATCCCTTGTCTCAAAAGGCAAAAAATGAAACTATAATCTTTAATATCTTGAATTTGAAATGCTGCAGGTGGTTTTTGGGGTACACTTGTTGCGATGCTTGTGGAAGGTTGTTTGTAAAGGGAAACTACTGCCCCGTTTGTTTGAAGGTATGATTTAATGCCTTGACTATTTATGTTAATTTGCATTATCTTGGTTTCTGGTTTTGATATTGTTCTACTTTTGTCGATTTTAGTGTTCATTAACAATATTCTTTCGTAAGTTGATATATTTAAAGGTTTATTTACTTGTGCTCATCAATACTTGATAGTTGTCAATTTCATTTTTCTCTTCTGTTTGTATTAACAAAAAGTTACATCCAAGCCTGATTATAACAGCAGCGGAGTAGTACGTTATTGTTGAAGCAGTAAAAGTTGATTACTTTTTTTTTTTGCCTGTAAACTGCAGGTCTATAGAGATTCTGAGTCAACCCCTATGGTTTGCTGTGACATCTGCCAACGCTGGGTGCATTGCCCCTGTGATGGGATCAGGTTTTTCTACCTCTCCTTTCTTAAATCTAGTAGTACTAATCTATTGTGTTCTTTCCTCGGAGGATGATGTATCTTAGATTTCATTTTGAAGTGTTTCACTTTGTATTTCCATGAGAAGAGTTGAAAGTTTTAATATTTTGATTCATCTCAAATTGAGCTTTAATGGTTCTCTAGTTTGAAGTTCAGCACCGTCACATCTTGTTCTGTTTTTACTAACATCTTATTACGTCATTAATAGACATAAGTTATGGTTTTTTTATATTTTTTTTACTTTTGTGGATTAAACACTAGTGAGTTATTGGATTGTGAATACTGCTACCGTCGGTCTGGACTATTATTAGTGAATGTTAGGTTGAAGCCAGAAAATACATCGGCTTGTAATTGGTATCTCATTGTGTTGAATTACTTTTTGGGTGAGTGAAGTCACAGAATTCCAGAAGAGAGTAGTGGTGAATTTCTTGTTCCCGCTCTTGGATTAAATGTCGATTGGTTTATGTTAAGTTGCATATCACTTTCAATTCATAAAAAGAAAAGTAAGAACCAAAGATATATGCTGAATACTTTCTATTTGAGTCTTAATGTTATCAAGTCTTGCATCTGATTCTTATATCACGCCTCAAGGCCTACCGTGATGTATTTTGACCTAATAGTAGGTTTATTAAGTTACTACTTGAGTGTTTTTACCCAATTAGGCCAAAATGGTTAAACAATTTAAACAATGTTGAAAATTAAACTTACAACTCCACCTGTGGGTTAGTACATCCAATTTTCCTGTACCAGTGCGCTTAAAAATCACAGTCAATGCATTACATTGCTCATTCTTCTTGTTGTTGGTTGTAGTTCATTTGTTTTGTCCGATGCACAAAGCTAAATGGCCACCTTTTAGCTTAGTAGGGAGCTCTTTGTTTTAGATTTTTAGATTTTATTATTTCTTATACTCTTGATACTATTTTCCAGTGATGCAAAGTACATGCAATTTCAAGTAGATGGAAACCTCCAGTATGTATGTCCAACATGTCGGGGAGAATGCCACCAGGTTTGCTTTCTTTCACGATAGGTTTGATTGTATATTTAAAATGCATATGTTGGTCTCATTTATTGATCTATTTCCACTTACCAGGTCAGGAATCTTGAGGCGGCTGTCCAGGAGCTTTGGAGACGGAGAGATGAAGCTGATAAGCATGAGATTGCTAGCTTGAGGGCAGCTGCTGGGTTCCCAACTCAGGAAGAAATTTTCGATATTTCACCCTTTTCAGATGATGACGAGATTGGACCTTCAAAGAATGAATGGAGCCGTTCTCTGAAACTTTCTCTTAAAGGGTTTAGCGAGAAATCACCCAAAAAGAGTAAAGAATATGGAAAAAAGGCTTCAAATAAGAAGTATGGTAAGAAAAAGAGTCCATTGTTTGGCTGCAGTACTGGTGATAGGAATGAAGTCATGCAGCAGTTTTATGGAGAACCCAATAGTCTATCATCTCCTGCTGCTGGAAGTTTAGCTGAAGGGATATCTTCATTTAATGAGGAAGGGGTCTCGAAACACAAGTTTACTGATGAGGTTGCTGCAAGCAACGGGGATGGAGCATCTAGAACAATAAAAATAAAGAGTGCCAAGCCTCATGGTTTGAGTAACAGGGAGGATGTTGGAAATAACAGTAGTATGTCCAAGACTGCAAAGGGTCCAAAGCTTGTTATACATTTGGGTGGACGAAGTAGAAATATAACCAGTCCTCCAAGATCTGAAGGCTCAAGCTTTAGAAAAGGGCAAGAGTTGACTTCATCTAATGGTATATTATCTCAATGTATACATTTATCTGTACACATGCACACACATATATTCCTTGCATTTGTAAACCTTCTTCTTTTTGTGTTTTCCTTTGAGATTATCATGAAACGTGGTTGGTTGGTAAGGGCCAATTGATTTGGTGGGAAGTGAGGATTAGGCAGGAAATTGTAACAAATTTGGAAATTGCAAAATGTAGGTGTTTATTTGCTTCAAAGGCAACTTTATTGTTTTGTAAGGAAATATATTTGCATTTTATGGATCAAAATTCTGGAGAATTTGAATTCCAGGGAATTTGTGAAACTATACGGGAGTTAATTTCTGTCAAAAGATCAGATCCTTTCTGATGTTTCAAATCAGTTTCTGGTTCCTTTTCTTATTGAGAGATGACCGTAGTTTCTTGAAAAGAGTTATATAATGAAATTTGTTGTGTTAAACTTGAAACGAACTGTGGATTTGTTTCATTCTACAAGAAATCCTTCCCGCGTTAGCAGTGCACTTGTAGCTAGCTGGAAAGGCTTCACCTCGATGTTCCCTCAGGAATGCCATAGATCTTTATCCTTGTTGAATATGCACTCCATTGCCAGTTGTTACTTGCTGCCCCCATTCACTTCAATTTGGAACGAGGAGATAGGAACTTTGGGGACATGAATTGGTGCATCTCTGGTTATATTTATTTATATTACTTTTCTTGGAAAGCAACACATTCTGCAATCTATGGCTAAAATGCTATTAAGGAGTAACAGCTGTAATCTACAAAAGCAGAGTCGTGATGGTAGGCGTGACTCTCTGTAGTAGATTTTTAATTTTTGAACTCTTTAAAGCTCAAGTTTTGGATGAATGTTACCTAATTTTAAAAATTTTAGTTATGAATGGAATCTACTGATCTTTTTGGAAGTATCCTTTATGTCGGACTATTACACCATGAAGAAATTGTTGTTTTCGTGCATACGTAGATAAAACATCCCAGGATGCAGTGGCCAAGTAATGCAACGCTTATGGTACTTTAAATGATGTTTTGTGAAGTCTTCTATTTTTCGTGTGTGCAGTAGGCAATGAAGATATGACTCATCTGAAAGTTAACGAGTACATTGACAAGCCAGATTCTGAAACTATGTTGGGGGATCGAAATGGTATTGCTTTCTAATTTGGGATACGAAGTAGTCTTTTTTTTTTAATCAACGTGCATTTTTAATTCTGGACATTGCAGGACATAAGATAGATAATACAGATCAAGTGAAAGGTTCCAATCAGTTTAGTGGAGAAAACTTTTCAGAAGTCTCGAACAACAGTTCAAAGCTTAGTAGAGGAAAATTCGCAGATGTATATGAATCAGTTTCTCCACTGAATACTCGTTCTTTACTAGGAAAACGAAGCATTGAAGATGGTGCATCTGATATCTCAGCTAGCAGGAGAAACAAATACACTAAAATTATGTATGGAGAGGATGGGTCTTCTGCCAAAGGATCAAAAATCGAGTATTTGCCAAAGGATCAAAAATCTCATTTAAAGTTCAAAATTCCAAAGAATTCAAACAATGGAGACCAAAACGTGTTGTCCCTTCCTGGGAAGGACAAGATAACTTCTGTCAAGGGTCAAAGGTCAAAAAGGAGAAGACCGGCAGCATTTGAGGATATATCATCAATAGAGGGTGTTGAAGAGACATCACAACAGTATGATGACGATAAGATGAATGAGATCATGGATGCTAACTGGATATTGCAGAAATTGGGAAAAGATGCTGCTGGGAAAAGAGTGGAAATTCATCAGCCATCCAACAATACCTGGTGAGTCTCTTTCCACTGTCAATAGATATTATTACTAGAGAAATTTGTTCATAGAAAATAAGATCTCGAAGGAGGTTGATTTGAGAGGTCTGGAAATATGATGTCAATTTTATGAGGTTTGTTAATTACTTTTTTTTCTTTTTTTGGAGGCATGGATTCAGGGCTTTGGAATTTGAATACGAGTCCATTGAAATTTGATAATTCCCATGTCTTTAAGCTTAAAACTCTTGCTTTGATCCTTTGCATTTGGCTCTCGTACTTGGATAATTCCCATGTGCTTTGGTTGTCATTTCCTGATTGAAGGTTCAATCATTTTTGAAGAAAAAATATTGGTTTATGGATGCTGAATTCTGTTTATTTCTTATATTCCAGGCATAGGGGAACTGTAATAGAAGTCATTGAAGGCACATCAATTGTTTCAATTGCTCTTGATGATGAGAAGGTCGAGCAATTCGAACTTGGAAAGCAAGGAATTCGTTTTGTTCCTCGGAAACAAAAACGCTGATTTAGTACATAGATGACAACTTCATTTGGGAGACAGTTTGGGTTTGAGTGGTGTTCTTAAGAACAATCTGCGAAGCATGTGAGGATTGGAAGTAACAAAAGGATTAGTTAAGTTGATGCACAAGCTACTGCTGCTTGTTTTGGTTGATTTCTTTTGACCGTTTCAGATCGAAAGGACAAAGTAGAGATCTTGTTTTGGTTGCACAAGCTACTGTTTCTTTTGCTGTATTTTAGTCAATTCCTGCTCATCGGGATTATGTAGTTAGTTTGCGTGTTTTAGCCTTTTTAGGCTTTTCAGGACTTGTTTTTTCAGTTTGCTACAATTTGTGTACTGAATTCCGACTCTTCTAGTTTTCAGCTTCTTAATGTCAAAACATTTTGTATATGAATGTGTTTCATTATGTATTATTCTTTATCACATGTTTAAGCAATAGTGAAATTTTAATGCAGGATGGTTGCTCGATTTGGATTTAGGAGCAAGAAATTACCTCGTATCCGAGGTTGCACATTTCTAATCCTAGATGATGCAACCCAGTCTTGATCTCTTGCTCCCAATGGGCACGATAAAAACTTTGTAGTACTGATGTGGCAACCAATTCTCATATAAGGTATAGCTAGTAGGAATTATTGCAATGATGTTCCCACTTTTCAACATTTGGCCTTGGATAGCTGCTTCCAACTTGAAACATCACAAGAAAAGACTGCATTTCTTAGGTTATGGAGTACAATTAAGATGTCAATCATTATTTTCAAACTCTTTTTTCTATATATTCATTTTTAATTACATTCACACAATAAAACATTATGCACATAAATTCAAATTTTTTTTCGTACTTTTAACTACACATTCGCCTAAAAATCATTATTCAAAACTATGTTTTTCTCAAACAATGACGAAACTTTACCAGAGTGTCAGTAAGAGACGTTTTCTGGTTCTTGGTGATTCAACAAGTCCTCTAAGAAGGTATAGCAATTAAGAGGTGCGCGATCAAAATTTTTTCACTCAATATATGCCAAACCTATTTCTTTAAGCCTTACATAAATTTCTTAAAACATAGGTCCCACTGTTGGGTGCCTAGATTTACTTATTTATTTATTTTAAAGAGTAGAATCGGGTTTTGATACAAATGCAGTTGGCATTACTATTTTAAATCAAACTCGTTATTTTCATAAACTAATTTGCATTTCTATGAAAAATTCAATATCATGCTAAGTCTTTGGTTTAGAGGCACTAAACGAATCTAGAAGTTGGTGGTTGAACTCTAGAGTAGTGACAGTAGGAAAGGTTGATGTCATGATGACCAAAATAATTGAATTCTATCATTCTTAAATTATTCAAGGGACATTGTCCTTTGTTTGATCCTCCTTTTTTTCAGAATATATTTTATTTTTTTCAATCACGCGTTTTTAATAAAATAATATTACATGCAATCAAAAAAAATTTCTATATTTTTAGCAACACATTCTCTATTAATTTACTATTCCAAAATGTATTTTATATAAAAAATGAGCTCAAATAGGTCCTTGAATCAACGAGAAACGAGTATTAAGATGTGTACAATTCCTAAAAAACTTATGAATTTTAAGGAAAAAATTAAAATAAAATAGGATAATACTATTTAGCACTAGTGATGCTAGAATATCGATTTATGTGATATGTTCAATTAAAGATAAAATTATGTAATTTATTTAATTTTACTTTTCATTTAATGACACTTAATGCCAACTAAATTGATATTATAACACATAATTCTAAATAGCATTAATCAATAAAATATGCTAAAAACTCTTTGGAGCATTGAAGTTGTCAAAAGAATTTGAAAACATCGAAGCAGAAAGTGAACCGTAAGTGTGCATTTTGGGTTTGCTGTGTAATGTTACTTTTTTTCTATCGCAAGTGTACGATATCGTAACAAGTAATATAGTGAATCTTTGAGTCCGAATAATTGTTACCACGAGGACTAGACTTTAATGCTAAATTTACTGTTTCTAACTATAATTTGATGAAAACAAACCAAAATTATGAATTGTTGAGATTTTTTATCTAACTACTTCTAATAAATTGAAAGTATCAAAATTACACACAAAGATCGAATTGATGTTTCAAATATGGAATAGATATTAAGGCACAATAATGTCATCTATTAATCACCTTTAAATCTTAATTCAAGATTCATAGCATAATGTATTGTTCAATTGAATTATTCTATTGTATTCCATTTACCTATCTTGAGTTCTCATTGAACCTATTTAACTAATTCAATCAAATATTTCTATGTCAATCAATCTTAGTTAAAAGAAATATTAGTTTTAAGAATTCATCTAATGGTCGTAATAATTAGTAAATGTATATTTACACGTTATACTTAATTATCGAATTTTAATATGTGGTCAAAATCTAAAACTCACATCTCGATTTGTAAAAGATTCGCAAAATCATTGAACTAGTAATCAAATAATTCAACGCATTAAATACATAAATAAAATAAACACATATATGATAAAAACACTTGAATCTTGAATAAAAATAAATAAAAAGGTCTCAATTCAATCACATTGTTTGCCCTAATAAAAAGATTTTCTACTCATAATGTATGAAGAAAAACAATTAACAATATTGGAATACACCACTGAGTCTTGAATTGAAATATGGAGAATTTGATTAATCTTGCACCAAGTTCTCTTCTTGCTCCAAATCTTGATTCCCAACCGTTGATTTCTTGTTTTTCTCCTTTGATTTTTCTCTCTAATTCTCCAACTCGTGTTCTATGTCTCTCGATGTGTGGAACCCCTAAAATCAACATTGTATTTCGTTTAGTATTTTTATCATAATTTTCTTTCCAAATATTCGATTAAAGTGATTCAAATTGGGTTGTAAAGATAATTCAAAGGAATACAATTTGATTAGAAATAGTTTTTTCCAATTCGATTATTTACTAAGTAAAAAATGAGTCTCAATCTCGAATTAAAAATTTGAAATATAATTGTGCAATTGAAAATTGATTTGTGAAAATATTTTAATCATATTACACTTATTTTTGACTTCTAATTGCATCCAATTGACCCATAACATTCTCGAATCTCCATTGTGGGGTCCGATGCGACTTTTGATTATTTACACTTTGGTCCCCCAAATTTTGAATCTCACCATTTTTCGTCAATTTTTCACCTTTTTCTTTTAATTCCACTTTCATTCATCGAGTTTCACCAAATAATACATTATACAATTAATTAGGCTATAATTTCATTAAAAAACTACAAAATGTTTATATTTTAGAGTCCAAATAAGTGTATAATGTACATTTATCAAAAATTTAGTCATTGATTTTGAAAAATATTGTTAAAATCAATGTACAAAATCCTACCAACTCATTTTGATTCAAACTTGATGTAAAACATGATGTACATTTAGAATGATTGTATATATTATGAAATCCCTATTTGGTAGAGATATTTTTAGTATAAATTTTATGAAAAGTGATTTTTTTTTTTTTTTTAAGAATATATGGTTAAAAAGTATGAAAAATTTATGATTTCACGTGCAAAATTATTTTATTGAGAAAATGTGTAGTTAAAAATAAATTTGGAGATAAATAAATTTTATAAAATGAGAGTCAAACTGGATGAAGTATGTTCATATTTCTCTCTGTTGATTATGATCATCTACACTTTCTCAATAAGTGATTTAATGTTAATAAAGATATCATCATTTTACTTCTTAAACCCAAAATGATAAAGGAAATTTGACAATTACCCTCCCTCTTTGTCGGAAATACTTTTATAGGAAATTTAATAGTAAATTATAAAAACATCCCTTGAGATTATGGACTATTAAAGACTGTTATAGAGATAGTACGTCTTCAAAAGTTAATGAAACCTCCCTTAGATGTATGTTTTTCATTACATAATTTCATGTACGCTGGTCAAATTGTCATCACAATTTTTATTTTATACACCTTGTAGCTAAACTCTTCAATCTTTACTTCTTGTGGCAATTATTTTCTAATTTTTTTAATCAAATTCTTATGTTTAACATTCCATTAATTAGTATGTCTCGTCTTTAATGATGATTTATATCGAGATATTTTGTTTTTGTATTTGAAATGAGGGAAAAATATTTTTTCTCACTTTTTATTTATTTATTTTTAAAAATATAATGGGAAAATAAATTGTTTTATGTCATTTCAACGGACTTTTGAAATTAAAATTGTTATTGAATACGAAATATATTAATTAATAGAAAATCTGAAGATAAGAATGATATGAAAAATCGTTAGAAATATAAATGTTATAATGAGTGAAGATAAAAAAACCTTAAGCGTAATTAAAATGTGGTGCAAGAAATAAAATTGTTGTGTGAATGTAATTATCCTAAAAGCGAAAATAAAAATGTGCTTCCAATTTTACCCTTTTTAGTTTTATACTATATTTGAATATGTTATTAAATGATATTTAACTTGCATTGTTTGTTTCATTTTTGTTTATTCTTTATGATTATTTCATATTTCTAATTAGATCATTGAAAGTATTGCTTCTAACTTAAATAAATAAATTGTCTCTACGAATATTTATAACGATGTCTAATTGGAATTATGTATTTATACATTATTATTTAAAATTATATAATTTTGAAAATAGGTCGATTATAAATGGTTAGTTTATGAATTAAGTAAATAATTTGATAATAACAAATAACTTGTTAGATTTCTACTTTACTCGCTTTTCTAGTAAAAAACTTGGATCAAATTTGTTCATTCTTTAAAAGTAAAGTCATGTTTTATTACCTAAAATATTATTGAGGAGAAATCACTTTTCTTAAAAAGAGAAAATAAACAACTTCTTTAAATTGAAATCAATGGCTTTATCTAAATTAAAATAAGAAAAAAGTGAAAAAAAATTGTTTAAAATTCAACGTAGAGTACAAAGGGTAACGTGTAAGTTTTTGAACCATATTATTAATATAATTGTCCATATGTGGCATGAAGAAAAGAAGCATATATTTTTTTGAATGTCATGTTCCTTTTATAGTGAGAGTAGAAAATGACTACTTTTTTGGGGGGAAATTAGAAAATGGTCACTTTTACATTTGAAATATTAATTATACCTTTTTATGTTGACGAAAATTGTTAATGCTATTGAGAGCATTACTGTTAAGGCAAATATTAAAAGCTTTCAAAAGAAAATTTATTTGGGTGCACAATTTTTAAGTCAAATCTTGAAAGTTTCTAAAGAAAATTCATTTCGCGAGACAATTGTTGATACGTTAGACATATCTAAATATCTCAGCAGATGGAAGATATTTTAACTATTAGTGAGACAGTTAGAAGTATAAACAGTTGCAACTGTCTTGATTATTCGAACTGTCTACATAAAATACTTGAAATTATTGTGATTAGTCGAACTGGCTTCTAAAACAATTAGAATTATCTAGCATATCACTTAGCCCTTGTTTGAGCTCCATTTTTACAAAAATTAATTTTTTGAAAAATCATTTTCAACCACACATTCTTCAATAAAATAATATTACACGTAAATCTATAGCTCTTTTTTATTTTTTAACCACATATTCTCAAAAAAATTACTATTTTAAAATACATTTTTCTTCGAAAACGATGCTCAAACAATTACTTAATTGTGTCACAAAATGAATCTTTAATCTTGAAAGTCTATGATATTTATCTGAAAAATTGTACAACTACCAAATAAATTTTTAAGTTTTATGAAAAAATGAATATTAGGCTATTTTCAGTGGTTATTAAGGTGAAAGTATCACTAATTTGTACAAAAAGTTGGTATTTATGAAATGATTATGCTAAGTGTACATTTCATGTGTCATATTTTGATGTACATTGCGCGAAAATTTAAAAAGTGTTGGGCTCAGTATGTTTTTTTTAAAATTATCTAATCATGTATCGACACGTGA